>JAPXVT010000027.1:10357080-10369744 GCA_029823135.1 Acanthurus reversus
TGACCCAAAGTATTTTTCGACTCGTGGAGATGTGAACATACTGGTCAACCTTAGGTAAAAGTTCTGAGGTCTGTTTGATGCCCTGCAATAGATTATGCCCAAAATCCACAGTACATTTAAAACCAAAAATGAAAAAAAAACAAAGACAAAAGAAAAACTGACCTCTAACAGGAAATTTTTCATTTAATTTTGAAAACTGGACCACCAAGAATAAATTGACCCAGCAATCACAAACCATAGGTAGCAACAAAGTGGTATACAAAATGCAATCATTCACAACCCTGCTGTTTTTGACTTTGCTGAACTGATTGAGGCACCTTGACTGATTTCTAAATTACTCCTGCAACATTACCATTCATTTGCTCAAAGGGAACCCAACCCAGTGATCCGTGAAGTCTATAGGAACTGATTGGACCAGGAATTGAGACAAGGAGAGCGTGTGAGGCATTGGCCCGGTCAACAAAGAGTTCAGTGGTTTCTAAAAAAGTAATTTTCTGGAATCAGACCATGTCCACACCCACCATTTAAGAACAGTTGCAGTGCGGGTGGAGGAACTGGAGTGTTAAGAAAATGCAAGACATATAACTGAAGTGCAAAATTGTATGAAACTTTAAATATATTGAAAATACTAAGAACATTTTTTTTCAACAATTCTGACAGGAAAGACAGTTTAGACACTGGTCTGACATTTAAGAGCACAGCTGGGTCGAGGCTGGGTTTCTTTAACAGTGCCTGAATCACTGCATGTTTAGAAACTGCTGGGACTGACCCTGAACAATTTATTATCCTGAGGACGGCTGACCCTACAGCATTAAAAACCTCTTTAGGCAAACGTGATGGGATACAGTTTAAAGAGCAAGGTGTCGGTTTTAAGTGCTGAACCACCTCAGACAGTGGCGACAATGAGACAGGCTGGAAACGGTCTAAGACAGCTGAGCATTTAAAGAAGCAAAGGGGTCAGTGACAGAGGAGCCTGCAGGTCCTCTGATCAAGGCAATTTTGTCAACAAAGAACTGTAGGAAGTCCTCACAAATCTTTGGAGATGCTACAGGCAGGACGGTTGAGCAGGGGTTGAGAACTGAGCTTATAGTGCTAAGTAACACTTGAAGCCTGTGACAATTATTTGCCACAGAAGTAAATAGGTATGTGTTTTGGCCTCACCCAAACGAGGACATGTAGGTATATACAGTATAAAGATATATTATCACCTTATGGCTCCCTTTATTGAAGGACCAGCACATGCTCAATCTCACTGCAAGAACTAATATAGGATCTTTTCTCACTGCAGGCTGAATGATCAGAAGAGAGACTGGAGAGCTGTAAGTAAAAAAAAGGAAGGAAAACACATGCATCACAGCAGATAAGGTTGTGCTGATCAATAATTTCCAATTCTAATAAGATTGGCCCCCTTGGCAAATTGAATTGATCTGAAAATAAAGATGCCAGAAACAAATGAGTGGACGTATGACAATGGCAGTAACCCGTTGCATCACCTTGTGCAAAATGCATGGTGCTCCCACGCAATCATGTTGATTTTACAACTGGGATTCCTCTTGTAAATATTACATGTAACATAGTAAATTGAATTTCCAATGCTATCAAGAATGATAGAAGCATTCAGTGGTGCCTAACGCTGTAACTGTAAGAATGAAGAAGAGCAAAATGCGCAATATTAACAACAGCTAATTTTCCTCCAGCATCACAGAAAAAACATCAGTGATTTCAGTAAAATAGTAAAATTTAACATTAAATTTAAAAAAGTAAATTTCTCTGTAGCAAATTAAATACTAGCCTACATAGTACTCATAAATCACCCCTGATTCATATTTTCTCATTACATTTATACACAAGAGTTACAAAAAAAGTGGCAGAAGTGGAGTTATAGATGTACACTAATAAGCAGATAGAATGCAGTTTAATGACCTCTCAATCCAACAGGAAAAACTGCGAGCACTTTCGAGACGAGGAAATTATGCATCAATCAAATTCAGACTAACCTTTAAAGTCACCCTGTTCTGCACAGTTAATTACAGAGCTGGCAAACTCCGTTAGGGCCAATAATTCTCAAGATCAGGCCGCAGGTCATTGACTTTAAATAGTGAAGCCAGTACACTTGATCATCACTTTATGGCTGACCTCTTTAGCTGTAGATGAATATGTTACTTCGATGAGACACTTTACAGGCATGGCAGGGGACGGCAACAATGAACATAAACACTTGCAGCCTCTGAATCCCTCCAGTACTGTATGACTCCAAATTATTTGTGAGGATGGAATGTTGGATGAAGTGGTGGATGAAGGACAAAGACATGTGACAGTGCTGTTTATTTCTGTCACTTCAATTCCTGCCTTCAGTTGTCGAAATTAGTTCTCACAGAGTGTTGAATGTCAATTTTTGCAGCATAAAGACCTGATGTGACATATTGATGAATAAAAATCACAATTCAAAAATGAGAATGAGTTTCAAAACCTCACATTGTTTTACTAATGTTACATGTGGACCTATAATAAAAAGCCTTAATTTATTAATGCAGTGTTTTTCTTTGTTATTTTGGTTTTATTTATCCAACCACCTGGAAAGCCCTTATCATTCTGTGATAAAATACACTAGTTTACTGAGCCAATTATAATGCTTCATTCAGCATGAATGTACCATAGTCTCCTGGTCTAAAATATCACAATCATTTGGTGGTATGCAGTACATAACCTTTTCTAAATAGTTCTTATAAAACACAAGGATTCAAAGGTGTAAAGTCCCCTAGTCCTTGACAAGACAAGATACAACATTTAGACAACACATAAAACTCAGTGGAACATTACCTCACTTTATAGTCTTATCCTGAAAGCACCTCTGAGTGCAGTGGTGCCATAAACAATGACCATTATTTGAGCGATAAGAAAGGATGGCACAGAAAAAGCAGTGTCTCTCAGTTGGTTGTGCACACTTGGCTCATTTATGAATTTATTTTAGTATGGAAGAAAGCCCCCAGGGAGCGGGATGTTTTAAAAACCCATGATTAATGAAACATTAATCATGAATTTTGTAGGGGAACAGGAAGAGTTGTCACTCTCCATTTGGGCCCGTTAGGAGTTGGATGGAAGGAGGAGACAGGCGAAGGGAACAAGGGTGGCAGAACTTGTGGAGGAAGACGATGATTTGTGGGTGGATGTCAAGGAGTTAGAGGGAGGGAGCGGGACCAGCAAATGAAAATGATGGGGAAAAGCTTTTTGGAATTCATGAGATGTTGACATGGCGGGAAGCCTTTGACAACACTGTAGCGCTTTATTTTAAGTCCCTAGATACTGGAGAGTAATATCAAGGGTACAAGCAGGATACAACACCCAGCTTTACCGTTAGACCACTAACGGTGATATAGCTTAAGTTGTTGCAAAAAATAAAAATGATTTCAACTATTTGATTATTGCTAATAAGCCTCCTACAGACTGTGAGATTTTAGCAGTCTCATATTTATTGCAAAGTACACTGTGCAACATGTATCCAGCAAACTTGGGTACAACCTCAAATTAGATGTATGCAGACTGTGATGATTACACCTACTGAATCCCAGACTACGATACGAGTCAATTAAATATCTTTAGTGGCACTCCGTCATTCATGTAGCTGCTATAGCGAAAGAGAAAAATAATGAAACTAAAAGAGAACAGAGTCTTTGCAATAGTCAGATTTAGGTGTGTGGGAAAAAAAAACTCAGAAGAGGAAGGGGAGGACAGTGTGGACGCAGTCGTGGCGAGAGAAAAGATTTCATGCTGACTGTCTTTCTTTGTTTGAGTTTCAAGTCGGTGTTGCATTGATCAGTGTGTCATTATTCTGCATTCCCCTTGGTTTGTTAGTAGATTTGGTTACTAGCAGCTAGGGCTGGAACTAACGATTATTTCATTTTTGATTAATCTGCCGATGATTTTTACGATTAATCGATTAATCATTTATTACATGTAATGTCAGAAAAGCGCTAAAGAAGCTCATCTCGATTTCCCAGAGCCAAATGTGACGTCTTCAGATTGTTTTTTTGTTTTTTGTTTTTTTTCTCCAAACAACAGCCCCAAGGACAAAGACTTCTCATTTATTTTCATAAATGACACAAAAAGCAGTAAATCCTCACAATTAAGACAGCAGTTCGTTTTACTTATTTATTGGAAAAATGACTGAAACAATTCATTGATTTGCAAAATAGTTTGCAATTAATTTTCTATCTCGATTATTCCATTAATGGTTGCAGCTCTACTAGCAGCTGACGTATCATGTGATGGTCGTTCCAAATATATGACACTGTCAGAATTTTGGACCAGGCTATCCTTGGTCACAAGACAGGGCAATATGTGAAGCCCTCTCACTGTGCCGCATAGAGCCACCATTTTAGAGCCATGACCAGATACCGCCACGTTTAGTCATCATTTCTCTGAGACAGCCCGAAATCGCACAGGATAAAGAGGGCTTTACACAATGGCACATCTCAATCTAGTAACCATGTAGTTTCAAAACAATAGTAAGGAAGGTCATAGTCTACACAGCAGAAATGAACTTGCTCCAGGTTTGGTTTTTCTCTCTTAAAATGTTGACTAAGACTAGTTAATATTGCATTGATCTGCACACTGGTTGTGCATCTGTACAGAAAAGTCAATAAAAATGTTGAATCGAAAAAAAAGAAATGAACTTGCTCTTAACCTACTGAAAAACAAAAAACAAAGCCAAGAACGAACTTCACTTAAAATCATTATGTCACCCTTATGCTGCAACGAGTTCATCTTGGCATCCAATGTGCGCTGTGTGTAATATATCCTCCCAAGTGTATGTAAATCACGAGGCTTACAAAACTACAATAGCATTTGTCAATATTTGTGCCAGGTACAACAATCCCCTCTTGCCTAACCTGCTGCTGAATGCTAAGTGCCCAAAAAGAAGGGAGAGATGGTGGAAACAGGAGACTTTTCAACTGCGATGCCTTTGAGGCAAACATTTCTGTGTAGAATAGATGGGTCGGGATGTGTGGAGTGAAGGGATACAAGAAATAAACATGGCAGCAGCTTCTGTCAGAAACTCCCAGTGATTTCACAGCTCTTGGAATTTGACAGTGGCGGGCGGCGCCATTGACTGCTGATAACGGTGGTGGGGGCTCTGAGTGAACAACAAAACTCTGCAGTGTTAAACCTGCATACTAATACTGTCTGCAGACAGTCGGTAAGATTTGACTTACTGAGGACTGGATGTGGATGATTCACTGTTTATTAAACATTTAGACTTTACTTAAGAAGTCTCACAGAGTTTACCCATTGAGACAATTAAATTAACATATACTGCATATTAATATCAAACTTTACTTTATTCTACGGTAAGTTAAAATAGATTTACGCATAATAAAAGAGGTCTGAAGGTTGTATAACTTCGTTACAGGAGTTACCAAAGCAAGTAACAGAGGAAAAAGGAACACCAACACCACAGGAATGGAGTGCATAATATTGTAATTAAATCCATTTGTGCTGCACTATTTAGTAATTATGGTAATTTAGCAGGAATATATTTATTCCAAATTAAAATTATCGTATAATACAGGCATATATTTCAAAACACCTGCACACAAAAATACACACAAACTTAAGACAATGCAAGAATCACTGGGAATAAAAAATGAATTGATTGATGGATACATAATTGCTTTAAAATTAAATAAACACCAGCGGTGTATCTATTACACATACATATGGCCCAAGACACTGAGACATTAGTGCAACGTCACCCAAAAAAGATCATCTATGAGGCCTCCACTTCATATCTTATGTGAAATTCAAATCTGTGAAAGTAGTCCTGATCTTGCAAATGAGAACGGGATAGGGTTCTGATTCATTACTTTCCTCTGGCAGAGCACAGCAGTGGTGTTGGGTGAAGGAGAGGACATGCTGAGCAACATCGTGGACGGAGCTGAAGGTGATCTAATGGTCTCGGGTAGCAATCAAGAGGTGCAAGGACCCTTACAGTGGAATGGATGCATGGGTGGTTGGTAGCATCAGAGTAGAGTTGTCCTTTCTGTATTCCTGCCATCACTTGCCCTGCGGGCCAGGGTACAAAGACATACTGGGGCCAGGAGAGTCAAGTCATTTCCTCCCGCTGCACCAATCCAGCCCTTTGGCATGGCTCGCATCTGACTCTGATCCCACATCTGTCAGAGGCTAAAACCTGCTTGGCTTTTGATAGCAAACCTCTCACACTCTTTGGCCTACTACTGACTGAAGCTCTTGCCATCTGGGCCGTGCATAGCTGAGCTACATCAAAGACATAACCAGACCAGTCTTCTCTATCAAACCCGCAAAGAGTCAGATTACGAGCTGGCATGATCGTAAGTGCGCTTTTGAAATATTTAATGCGATTTAACAATAATGTAGTTTTGAAGTTAATGCATCAGAAATTAATCACAAATACAAACATTTGGAGACAAGGAAATGTCAGGGTGCTTGGTCCACGATGTATAGTCACCGAAGTGTTGTGCATCAATAACAAAGGCCTTCCTCGTGTTTATTAGAGGTGTTAGAATCAGTTGTAAGCCCCCCCTACTCCCTCATGCAGCCCCTCCGCCCCCCTCCTCTTCTCTTTCACTTTGCTCCATTTATCAAAAGCTGAAATAACGTGGCAGGGATTTATTAACTTATTCAGGAGCCAGGCTTCATTTGCACAACAGAGGCCACAATCCTCAATCTGGCATTGATTTTTATTTTTTTATTTATGTTGAACAAGCGGTGGAAGGAGTGCACGTTCATTGAGCCTGGTGCCCTTCCAGTCTGCTTTGTTTACAGATGACAGTGATATGGACTATGATGAAACACAGAAACAAATCAAAACAACCAGCTTGCCTGTGGATGAGCATTTAGAGATTATATGGCTCCATACTAATTTTTCACATTGTGTACTGCTTGCTTTACATTGTACATTATTTGAGGCCAATACTGTTCCTGTGCAATTGTGTGTGTCTGCATGTCTATATCAAAATGTGCATGTGGCTGCATGTGTGTGTATTCACTGTATCTGGTATATCTCTGATGTACTACTCGCCATTCATACCACCAGGTAGGGAGTGAAAATGGATTTTATTAAGTAAATAGCAAAGCGCATTGTGCAACTCATAAAAAATTCTGGTCTGATGTTGCATTGTATAAACAGCAGCAAGTGGATAAAAAAATAACTGATTCAGACATGACTTTTTTACATAATGCAGAAAAGAGAACTAAAACACTGTTTGGCATATTCTATATTTTACTATGTGATAATATCTTTATTTGCAAACAACTTTAAACTATCTCAAAATTTTCCTTTCGGAGAGATGTATATCAAAACCATTCGTGAAGCAGAGAGTCGAGCAACCCGATTGGTTCATCCAATTAAACAAGAAGTAACAGTGAGACTTAGAGTAATGTACGTTTTGCAGGTATTTTGTTCCTAAACCAGGAACATTTTGACCTGATGTTGACACGTTATGAAAAGTTTTTACGTTTCATCTTGAAGGGGTCATTAACGTGTTGAACAATTTAAATAGCAATCATTTCAAAAGTCAGAATATTTAACTGACAAACAAAAATGTCAAAATCATGGCTAAATATTTCATTTTAGGACAATGAGTAGAAAGAAGAAACAGATGTGACTGCATACAAGTGAAGGAGCAAAACTTGGACTGCAAAACCTGAGTGTGATTAGCTTTCTAATTCATGTGTTTTTAACATGTCCAGATTCAACCAGTGCTGATTTGGCAGCAGAAACAGCAGGAGAAGGTCTTGGAGGGATAGCTGAAGCATCAGTCTCACCTTCTGACCCCCGCCATATTGTTTAGTTACTGAATTTTATGTCACAAAGCACTCGGCATTACAGTATTTGTACCCATTCGTACTTATTATCATCTGTTGCCCCTTACTGTCTCTTATTTGATATAGACCACTCAATAAAGTCTTTATGCATGTTTTACAAAACATAGACATAAATTATCCCTTGGAAAATGTTTGTCTTCCGCAGTGTGAAACCGCATATTTGTAGAAAATACAGCTAGACTATTAGCTGCGATTATTTTTGCAGCCCGTATCCTCCCTTTTTGTGGAAACAGCAAGAGTTTGCCTGATAATGCCTGTGAAGTCAAAGGTTATATAATAAGGGATAAAATTATAACTTGAACAACTGCTTCTGCTCATTTAAGTCTGTTTTGATTTGGGTCTGCTAATCCTCTTGGTGCATGAGTGGGCGAACAGAAATTGTTACACCTCATATGATAAGATGGGTAATCAAAGTTTGGACCGACATGCTTTTTTCCAGGCGGGTCAGGAGGTTGTTCTTACCCTATTGTCTTCCTCCTACTCTTCTCCACAGCAGCAGCTGCGTCTATACTTGGGAGATCATACCTTTATGATCTCTGGAGAATAATTTGAATCTCTGCTCACTGATCATGCTTAACATACCATCTCCGTGTGTTGTTGACAATCTTATGCAGATTTAGAGGCCATGTGCACGGTTCGAAAACAAAATTCATTAATTATACTGTAAGATGGTTAATGGTATGCTGTCAGTAGGGATGTTGAAAGCAAGAGCACACAGCACACAGATCTTAAATCAAGGCTATTGAACTTTGTATTGATTTGAGCCAATGCTGTTGTACGCAAGCTGTTTAGGCTCATGTTTTTAATGGCTATGTGGGTTTTGGCATTGATTGAAATGCTAATGTGTGTGGGTGGTGTTACTACATATGAGTAAATGTAGGGTTAATGAGGTCGAAAAAAAGCGAAAACAACAAAACTAACAAATAAACGCACAATTTGGCCATTTACTGTATCTCACAGTGCAAGAAGCTAACCCAATACTGACTTCATATACTGCATTACGCAATATAAAATAACCAGTCAATGACTACTGTTTAAGAAAAAAAGCTGTTGTATAGTATAGTGCCATTTACACTGAAATTAAGTCAGTAAATTAAATAAACTTTTTTTCCCCCTCCTTTTTTTAATTGGTTAACTAATATGTCAAATCTCAAGGCAATGATGGTCTATTTCTCATGGCAGACAGTAGTGTCACATCTTTTGACAGGCTAACATTATTCGTAAATAGTAGATAGAAGACAGTGACTGATGGCACTGTTTCTTCTTCGCTGCCCGGTTTTATTAAGCATGTGACACTGAGTCACACTGAATGCACACTGGGGCCATGTATGTGGCTGAAGCTTTCCTTGAATTTGTAGTATTTAATTGCTCAAAGATTTTAATGACAAACAAGGATTTCATTGTTAATTTAACATAGAGTTAAAGAGACCAGGTGAGAATGTTAGAAATTCAAGAATGGAGTATGCGTGGCCATGTGACCATGGTGGGCGTAACTTTTATTATAAAATGTCAAGGTAAACCATCTTAAATGCTGTGTAGCAGCTTTCCAGCCATATTTAAAATAATGACTTTTTTTAAAGCAAAAAAATTCTATCTTCCACACATGCATTAATTATTGCTGTGAAAGAAAAAAAATAATTTGGCTAAACTGCACCCCCACATGCCCACACATACGCAGTCTACTCTGCAAGCAAACAAGAGACAGACATCTTTTGCGCTATCCACACAACACTACCATAAAACACTGATCAGCCTCCCGCATAAAATTTAAAAGAACAACCAACAGAACTGAACAACTACAGCCAGCAAAATTACAGGATACAGTGACTATAGCCCAGAGAAATGTGTAGTGAAAGTCTGCAAAGCAAACAAAGGTTTCCATTTCTTAGCAGCATCATTGCACAGCAGCAACATCATCCGTTAGGCTTTAAAATATACAGCAACAAAGATATGCAACATGAAACCCAAACCAAGCTGCTACAATAAACAATACTGCATACAGGGTATTCCTATCTACTGGAAGCTCGCTCTGAGTCTCCCTGTTGCATTAGTCTCCTGCAGAACGGCCTCCACATCAGTTCCATTATCATTATGGTTGTTCATCAGTGCAAGTCTGCTCAGTCGTTTGTCAGTCATTGAATTCCTCAGATATGACTTCCAGTGGTGTAAACAGCTGAAGGAGTGCTTGCTGGCTGCGAGCCTCGGTTGTTGTAACGTTAATGCTAACAGCACTAATGCTGCTCTCTGCACAGTCTTTGCTGCTGAGGCTTCTTCTTTCTATTTTCAAAAGCTTGAAAAATCATCAGTTGTTTACGTTTGCTCATGTCAAGACAACTTTCGCCTGCTAAAACACTCAAGATAAGCTATACCAAGCATTGTTAACATCATAAGTGAGTGCAAGAAATATTTACAATGCACTGACCTCTGGCCTGTGTCATGAGCCCTGTGACGTCTAAACCAATCATCAGCCGTCAAATGTATCTGCGTCAGAGTGAGTGAACACTGCCAAAAAATGCATCTGGAGCATATTAGTCAATAAAAAAGAATCCAAACACACGATCTGCTGCTTTTGTTACTGTTTTATTTTCAAGATAATATGATCATTAAATAAATGTACACACAGTGTAGTTAGTTACAGCTGCCGGCACCACTGACTGTAGACACAAGCACACAAACTTTGTTTAACTCCTGCCATCTTAAATCTCTCTCTTCCCTCTCTCTTTGCCCCGGATGCAGCTTCTGTATACGTCAGTCAGGCTTTACTTTGAGGCTAAGCTTCTCCATTCTGTAATTTGTTGTTATGCATTTGTTTATTTCTCTCTAGCAGCCCTTCCCTCACCCTCTCGCCACTGGCTTTAGTCTTTTATGTGGGCCAGCAAGGGCCAAGGTCCAGCACAGTGCAGCTCCACTGGCTTATTTTAATCAAATAACCTCCAGAAACAGGAAAGGGGTCCTCAGAGTAGGAAAAGGCTTTATCAGGGAGCAGCCGACTTACTGCTGCTGACATTTTCTTGCCTAATGTTAAAGAGAGAGAAAGTAAGAGGAGGGAGAAAACAATTGAGGCTTAATGTTCAATCTTGCTTAAAGTATTCAGAGCTCACAGTTAACAGTAACAAAATCCAACAGATTGTCAGGCCAAAAGGTTATGTAATAAATCAATATCTAATTAATGAAGAGAATATAAATCACTGCCGTTCCTGCCTAATAATCAATACTAGTATTTCTTACTCCTGGCCGTGGCAGAATGCCCCCAAACTGCCCCCAACTCTTTATTTGCTAATACTGCAATTATAGCTGCTTTGCCAATTGCATTAAATCAGTGGAGACGCAGGAGTTGAATATTCAGCTTTTTTAAACTTAAAAAAAAAACAAACTTTAGATCCAAATAACAAGCTGTTTTTTTTCTGGACATGCACAGTAAGTGCAAAAGAGATGATCTGAGTTAATGATTCTACAAAAACTGGTTTTGTTCATCTACTCCAACCTCTCAGAGTTAGATTTCTTTCAAACCTGGTAGGCCTAATTAAAACAGTTTCAATAGCAGCACCTCCAACGACATGCATCACCTCTGTTCTCAAGACAAAAAAGTAATTTTCCATCTTTTTGCCTGTTCTGTCACATCCCTTGTCATTTTGTTATCAGCTCCTCTCCCCTGCCTCTCTCTGACTTCTACATCACAGTGCAGAATAACTCGGCTCCTTCGCCTTTTTCCAAAGCTATAACCATAAAAAGATTACATTCTTTGAACATCGCTCTCTCCTGCTGTTGTATCACCAACGCTAAAAAGAAAAAATGAAAAAATGTGTTGATTCCTTCTGCCCCTGCTTTCATTTAATCTTCCGCTATAGGCTGTGAGATGTTCTGATGTTTGTGAGTGGCAGAGGGAGACTGTAGAGGTGCTGAAGGGAATAGACTTTTTATTGATAATTGATATGAACCGAATAGCCGAGAGTGCTGCAGTGGCAGTATAAATCGTACTTGGAGAGCTATAGGCCAACACAGCACAGGACCTGTGAGCTTGCAGTCAATCTCAGCCGGTTAGTGAATAGTTGAGCTGTACTCCTGTACAAGTCAGGGACATCTGTTCAGTCAATGAATAATAAATTGCTGTCCAGTGTGAAGCAGTGTTTAGAGCCCTGATCTAAGCTAAACATATCTCAGACATGTCCTCCCCCACCTCCTCTTGTCTCTTTATATTATTAGTCATTAGCCCTCTCTTAGCTTACAGCACACCTCCACTATTATAGGCTGCAGCATTACAGCAGCGATGCAGAGAATTTCACACATGTAAACACATGTAAACATGTTACACTATTGTTAATTACCATATACATACAGTGATAGAATTCTGAAGGTGTTGTAGGTCTATTTGTTTATTTGGTAAAAGCTACCATTTCTTTTTTATCATAAAGATGATTTTTGTACGCAATTGGAGCAAATTTCAAGACTCTTGAATAGTAAAAGGTGGTGCAGTGGCTGATCCATGCCAATTTTACACTGCCTGTTCAGTGCTGGAATATTGTTCTGTTATTGCGTCTCAGTTCACAGCTGACATTTAACTCATTGATGGGACACTTTTGGCCACTGTCAGCAGCATTAGTGTTGCTGATATTGACTGAGAAAAACATCAGAAGCTAGTGAAAATATGAGATATTTTGTATCTTTATGTTTATGAGGCCAGTTACTGCGAGGTTAACTCACTTACTGTTATAGGACAAAAGCTCAAGATATTATGTATTTAATTACTTATTTGTAAGGAAATCCACATAATTTTCATAATAACATGCATCCATCTTAT
>JAPXVT010000027.1:10644774-10655740 GCA_029823135.1 Acanthurus reversus
GGATTGCTGCAATAATAAACATACATTTGAATAAAACAAGCATATCTGTCCACTCTCATGTTGATAAGAGTATTAAACACTTGAAAAATATTCCTTCAAGGTCCATTTAGAACTGAATAAAAAGATGTGTGGTTAATTTGGGTTTAATTGCAAGTTAACTGTGGAAATCATGTGATAAATCGTGATTAAATATTTTAATCCATTGACAGAACCTATATATTGTCATGGTGTAGACAACAGTCATTACTGCTATGTGCTTTTTAGCCCAACTACAGACCTCCTCGATGGGCGCAAGAGTGCAACGGCCTGTTCGAGACTACTTGCAGCTTTGATTAAGTTTAGTTTTGCTATAAAAATCCAATCCTGTAGTCTCGGTTAAGGTTTTATTACGCCTCTTAAGATATTAACATGGTTTTCTGTGATTAGGAGACACCTTTAAAATAGATCTGTATTAAATAAAATAATTCAGCAACCAAGCACAGAGATGTATGAGCAATACAAACTTCCTAGCGGTAGCCCAAACACATATGTTTTAAAGCTCAGTGCTGTTTTTGACAGAATTTGTCAGAAACGGCAGAAGGGCCTCTAACTTTGCTGGGTTTCTGGCCTGAACTTAGCCTCACAACTGACTGAGCTGACTGGCTAACAGCAGCTAACAGGTTATTAGCAGCTGTCAATGGTACTGCAGCAACACAGAAAGCTGTTTTCCCTGCAAGAAACCTTACAGACAATCAAAAGTTCAGGCAGAGAAGCTTTTAAACATCAGAGGGAAAACCAGAAATTATTTCGTCTGTAAATATTTTTCTACATTTAAGTCCTAATCAGAGCTGATTTAAGTCACCTTTGTAATCTACGAATAACCAGACAAGCTGAGTGGATGGATGGGCGCATTCCTAGGCAAGTTGTCCCTGGCAGATGACCTGTCCGTGAAACTGACAACAAAAGTTACTAAAGTAAGGCATGAACAACTAACACTGTAACATGTGACAATAATTAAGACAAAGTATAACAGATCCCCTTTAAATTGTATCCTTTATTATGAAGCAAAAATAAATCAATAAAATGTAAATTCATGATTACCAGTGAGATAGTGACTTGCATTCAAAAGACATCCTTATAATTGACCACCTTAGTCACCATTACAATTGATTACCATGAAATAAAGCCTGACACGTCCAATACTCCTACTGGGCCTGATTTACATTTCTCATGCACTCGAGGTGAGCGAGCTTTACTCCAACTCCCTCTGTTTGTTAGCGTCAAAGTTGCACAAGTTATTATGTCCTGGAAAGAACACATTTCCATTTGGCATCATTGGCAACAGTAATGCTCTCGTTTGATGTTTTATTGGTCATAAAATTGTTTCGCAGTGTGCAAGTTCAATTAGCAGAAGCTGCTGATACTGACGAAAACCCTCGTGTGTAGAAATAGCAAGCAAGGAAAAAGCAGACAACACAAAAAAAACAAACAAGCAAACTAAAAAACAATAACTGTACAAGTTATATTTGAACTGTTGCTGAATGAATTTATGGAGAAGAACATAGAAATTCCTTTCTAAAGATGAACATTGCTTTCGAGTCTTCCATACTTATTTCTCCCATATTACGCTAATTCTCTATTCTTAACTACATTTCAAGCTACATTTTCACTCCAAATAGAGGTAATAGGAAGCACTTGAATTTTCATTCAAATCCAGATAAATCATTTTAGGTTAATTTAGGATAGCAGATTTTATTTTGTATCATATGTTGTCACTACATATCTTGTTTCCTGCAGTTTACTTACAGTAGATGACTATACATGAACATGCATTTAACATTGAATGTAGTGTATATCACACAACATGAAACGAATTGATTCCTGCTTCCTTTTAAAGTCAAAAGGAGCTGAAAGCATGTACAATGCAACATCCATTCTTTGCATGAATGTTTTCAGTATATTTAGATAAAATATTCAGATCTGTAGTGTGGATACTCAGTAACACTGTATGAACCTAAGGAAGATCTACAGACACATGTGAATATTGTCTACAGAATCTCATTTGGTCTTGGCACCAATCCAGTATAAAGAGAAAAGAGAATTGATATATTTGCCTCTTTCACTGAACCAGACGGCTCCAGAGTTTAAAAGTGCCCCTGCAGACTCATTTTAGGCTGCCAGACATCTATGTAAGATAACAGAGAGGGTGGACTGACCTCATTTTAAGTTGAATGATGTAAGCAGAGCAGTCTGCCACTCTCAGCCATGGCCTGAGTGTGTTGGTGTTAGAAGAGTTGACTGAAACATGTAAATCTGATGATGTCGTAAGCAAACCGACTTGGAAAGAAGGAAGTAAATATAAATATGTGAGGGTGAAGAACAGTGAACAAACTCCCTTGGAGCTTGTAATTAAAAGCCAGGGAGTCATGTAGACTGACAGATATTGTCCACCTATGTCTGCAAGTGCCCAGCGTGGCACTGTCACTGTGTTTCAACAGCAGACCTCCAAGGTTAATTAAAAAAGCCACTGTCTCCTGGCCGACTCTGCCAGGCTTCGACGAGAGGACACATAATTAAAGTGACACCTGTTCATTCCCATTTGTAGGGCCCTCACAGCGCGTCCTGGACGGCAGCACAGAGGGTCGACGGTGGTAGAGAACATACAGCTGTAGAGCATGAGTGGAATCATTTTTAATGTTCAGTGGCATCTTCAGGATGCAGCCATGTGAAATGATGGCAGAGGTGCTGCGGGCGTTTGAATGTACGATTGCTGGCTGGACAGCATGACTCACCTGTGGTCACAGAGACACAGTTTGAGCTTTTTTTTTGTGTGTGTGTGTGTGTATGTGTGTGTGTGTGTGTGTGTGTGTGTGTGACTTATAGAAATAGGGAAATACTACATGCACCAGGAATAAATACAAACAGAAATAAATCGACGTCTGTGTCACCAATTCTGTTTATTTTGCAATGTTTTAAGAGTTTTAGAACATAAACTGCAAAGGCTCTTACAGAAACATGATGAATGAAGCATCCATTTTTTCGTGAATCTTGCCCATTTTCCTTGATTTGGGTAATCACACTGACAGCAACAGTATTCACTGTCAAAGTAAACAGAGGATATTTTCCTCCTCGTACTCTCACACCGTCTTAAAGCTTCCTGTCTGTGAATCTATTTCTTGACCTTTTCCGCAATCCTTTAACCTTTTCTTGACACGAAAGATTGTGCTCAGAAAAGGCCTCTTACTATTGCGCATGGACTGTCAAGTTGCTGCTGAAAATACCCCAGTTGTTACGACACATTTTCTTCGTGTCATTTCCTACATGATGGCCCCTCGCATGCTGCCACGGATTGTCTGGTGTCGGCAAGGGAAAGCTGGGTCTCGTGCTGTGCTGTCATGTCGTACCAGTCCCTGGTGTAAAATACTCCTCTGTATTGTGTACAGATTCAGTGACCCAGGCTGATAAAGGGAGGCCCAGTGGGAGCCTGTGCCCTACTCACTGCACAACAGGTAATTATCACCACCATCACCCAATAAGTGGTGTATTCAAATGAGGGAAATTGATATGTAGATTAGGTGCTGTGCCTGTCACCATGCATGCACACGTTTGGCACATGCATAAACAAGAAAGGCCACTTGCATGTTTGTGCACAGAACACACACACATGCAATTCAGCACTGATGCAATTGTCAAGATGCTGCAGGACAGAGATGTGAAATCTTTCACACACACACATGCACACACACAAATTCGTTTTGACACGAGCAGATTAGGATGCAAAGGATGTCCTGCAGAGCTTTTTATTAACATATGCCATCACACCAGGGGGTCAGTGTTGCTTAGCAGAGCATCACCAGCACTGCAAAAAATCTTTATCAAATTAACACTGGCTTTTCAGCCTCCATTACTTCGTGCTCTGCCTTTCTGCCAGATCCCCCTCAACATAACAGGGATGCCAATTCAACAGGGGTAGTCTTATCCAAAGTATCATCTAACTGCTCTGGCAGATCTTGAAAAGCAGTACATTGCTGCAAAAGTGTTTTCATTTATGCTGCTCAGCTCAGGTAGTTCTTAATCTTTGCTTCAGCTGCAAAGCTTGATATTTGACATGTTGTATTTATAAATGATTTACAGATTGATGCTTAACAAAATCATGACTTTACCAAAGATTGTGGGCTATACATTGATTTGTGTGAACCAGTGATACTCAGTTTAAAACCGCCGCAATCAAGATTTTAATATAACAATGTATTAAATAACGATGTGAGGGAGGGGGCTAAAGAATTATCATCCAAATCTGCAGCTTCCCTCAGTTTTACAGAGCCTCACAGTGAGTTTCAGCTCATTCATTACTACTTCACTGTTTTGGTTCACCCTCAACGGTCTGATGGTGTTGTTTTTGCTGCATCAGGCAGCTGTTCTCAGTGAAAAAGCTTTAAAAACCCTCTCCACACCCCCTGCGCAGCACCAAACAACAGACAGACACGGTTAACAAAAAGCAGAAGAACACAGTGGAGCATTCAGTTGCTAGAAAGCAGATGCTTCTCTTAGGAGTTGGTGCTGATCAAAAATGAAGTTAAAAGATACTGTATACTGGACTTAAGATCACCAGCATGACTCAAAATAAATTATAAAAATGCTCTGTGAATGCCGAATGTGTAACTAAGCAACTTTTATGAACAGGTTTTGTGTTCAGAACTTGTTTGCTATCCACAAGTTAAAAAAAAAAAAAAAAAAAATCATGTTCAGAAATACACTGTACTTACCAATTTAATGAAAGCACTGATTGATGAAACTAGTCAAACAGTTGAAGTGACCTTCGTTTATTAAGAGGCGATCTTTCAAAGCTTTGAAGTAAGACTGCTGTCTCAGAGGCAGAAGCAACTGATGTTACAGTTTCACTGTAAAAAGTCTGAAGTAAAATACCAGAAACAAGGTCGCACTGTGGTTTAAGTTCCATTTTATCAGTTTCTTTGTACTGAGTTTCTTGGACCATGAATACTTAAAAAATAGCTTTTGGTGCCACCATACAGGTAGCAGATGTTGATTGGCTTGTATGAGTTGTCCTCGCTGGAAACAATTTTGGCTATGACAGAAAAATGCTCACTGAGCACCTGCTCTGTGATCTGAGAAGGTCTGTTCAACCTTGGTGTAGCTGTGTGTGAAACAGTATGAATCCATGTGACTTTAATATTAGTCTAATACTGTAAGTGCAATGTCTCCTTTGAATTGAAATCAAGTGAAATAAAAGTGTTAGGATATATCGCCAATATATCTCTGACAAGGTGAAGTTCACCACATATTAAAGCAGCTCAACTACTTCTATCTTAGAGCAAAACAATTGCACTTGCACTCGAGGAAAAGTTTTAAATTACATTGTCTGCACTGAACTTGAACACTGCTGTGTTTTGTACAACTCAAGGCTCTTTAAATATGAGGTAAAGACAATAAAAGAGGATCAAGTATCTCTTCAAGGAGGGTTTGGGGTCCTGTTCAGGTCCTGCCATAGTAGCTTGTTGGAACTTTTGAGCTGTGTTCCAGCAAGGAACCCTTTTGATCATCTAGTGCAGCTGCTCTTAAACATGAGTCTAGTCGCAGCTTTCTGTCTGACATTTTGTTGTGCTGTTCTTCTTGCTGATGCATTTGTGCCCTATACGCCTTAAGTTATGCCAAGTTTACTTACACGATTTTCAGCTGTTTTTATCTGTGCTTGCTTATAAACTAAAACATTGTCTATAAAATATCTTTTTTTGTTTGCATGTGCGTGTGATACAAATTTCTGTGTACAAGCATACCAGGTTCAAAGAGGGTCAGGAGAAGCCCTTCCAGAAAGCCTGGAACTTTTGACAACAGCTTACTCAGGACTCTGAAACAGTAAATATCAATAATCCTTTGTCCCTGGGCTCAGCTCTTTGCCCTTTGAATTATTCAGTTTTCTTTCCCATTCAATGTCCCCAGGGGAGAGGCCATAAAAAACATTGCACTTGGGCCAGTCATAACTTTCTGCCACTGAGGGTTGGATCAGTATGAAACATTATCTGTGGGTGTGGGAGGGGCTGACATCAGTCATCACAATAAAATTTCTCCATCTTCTGAAAGCAGTTCACTTTGTTCCACAGCATTTTGACAATTTTGTCACTGAGAAATGAATCCAGAGTAAAGTGAATAAATGGAGCCTTGAACTAAAGTGAACTGAGAGGCGAAGAAGTAAAATATTTGTTATCAGCCAAATCCCTAGAAGTCAGTTGCAGAATGCATTGGCTTCGTAAAGCAAACAATGCACATAATATACAGTGACACTAAGGCACATATTAAACAATAGTGTGCTGTATGCATTGCTTCATTATTACTGCCAAAATTAGTTGTAACAACAAGGCAACTCAAAATACTGTACACCAAACAAATAATACACTGTTGACAAAATTCTAAAGGGTACAGCAAACAAAAAAATGCAGATCATATGTGATGTGTAGAACCATTCATGAGCAGATTTAGATCCCTTGTATGTGCATAGCCATGAGCATAACATATATGCATATTTTCTATATACCAAGTTTGGAAATAACAAATTTGCACATCATTAAAGCCAGCAGGTGCTAATGCCTGGGAGGAAATGATCTAGACTCTTTATTGAACGGCAGACAGAGTATCCTGGTTCATATATCATAAAGTTTTGTTGTAGTTGATAAATTTTAGTCTCATTACAGATTTCAAGCCTAATTTGTCTTGCCTCGCTCCTTTACACCGACCTCAAGTTTACTTCCAAGGATGTATTGACTTTGATTAATGAGCCAAATTTGCTGCCTGGAGGATATTCGGTATGATAAACTGAATATAAACATGCCTGTTCCGTCATTGTACACTGGAGCCTTTTCAAGTTTCACCTTTAAACTTTTTTCCGTCACTCGTCTCAAAAAGGCCCCGGTCGTGTCCTGTCAAATGCATTCTTAACATCTCGATGTGTTTTTCAGCATGTAAAATTGAAAAAAAAAAAACAGTTTAGATTTAATTTATTAATAATGCTGGTGTTTTCAGTACTTCCTAACCCTATGTGGTGGTCATGGTAATGCATGTCTGTAGTGGCAAGCTACAAATCTGAGGACGCTGATCGGTCCACAGCACAAAGAGGAGCTGTAGGAAAAAGTCTTTTAGGCATATGTTTTCCATATTTCCTCCAACCACACATACTGCACAAATCCATCTGTTTGGACAATGTTGGAAATTCTTGAGGGGAACAGTCAGTGTCTAATTGTGTGTGTGTGTGTGTGTGTGTGTATGTGTATTTGGGTGGATGTATCTTGGAACTGTTTGTCATCCTACACAGCAGAGACTGAGGAGAGGGCAGTGGACGGCACACTGTGTCTAGCTAATACAAGCCTAATAGGGGCTACAGAGACTTGTTAGTCAGACACACAGCTCAGCAGTGGTTTAGGGTCCAATGCTCATAATCCATGCCAAACCTTCCCGGTTTGAGGCACAGAATGCCATTCTGGGATTTCTCAGATTTGAACATTTTTACATTTTCATTATGTTGACAGTATAGAACAACAAGGGCCCGATTGATATATTGGTTTGCCGATATTATCAGCCAATATTGGCCTATCACATGGTGCAATTATAGTTTGTCTAGTTTATTTAATAACAGGTGTTTCCTGCTTAGTGCCCTGATGTTTGAAATAAAGTTTGTTAAATATAATATATCCTGCCTCCGCTACATAACTTTGTCACTAGTATCTGAAACTCCATTCAGCCAATATACTGGATATCAAGATTTTTTTCTTCCCTAATTTCGGTTTTGGCATCGTCCCCCCAAAAAACATATCTGTCAGGTAAAAACAACTATTAAAACAACGTATATGTTTCTTTTTTCTGATACTTAAAAATCATTCACATTCATGCTCATTCATCATATGTATGTGTTACAGAAGTAAACTCAAGACAGCTTCTTCCTGTTGGATTGAAGATGTCTCCAAGGAGACCAAATCGAGTGCTTTCCCTATCCACTCCTCGTCTGTGGTAGGCACAAAATTAATTAAAGCAAGTCTTCTCTCCAGAGCACATTCTCTAATAAGTAGCTCATTGCCCCTCTGACATTTGAGATTATGTGTTTGTGTGTTTGTGTGACTGGGGTGCATGTGTCCTTGTTTGTGCAGGTGTGTTTGTGAATCTTTTCATAAACAGCCCGGGACACAGTGGATTTTTTCATCTGTCACAGTCGCCAAGTGCAGTTTAGGAGAAAGTGTTCAATGCAAATTTAAAGGGTAATGGAGTCAATCTGACATCCATTCATCCTTACACTGCAACTAGACCATGCCAAAACACAATGCACCATGTCGAGTTACAAAATGCATATTTGTTTTTTATTGTTTGTCAGTGTTATTTCCAAGAAATTCTGTTTATATGTCCCAAATCTGTTAAACCTGATAATGTCAGTGAAATGGTCACAGATAATGTATTTCTATTGTTGTTTTGCCAAAGTAGGCAATCTTGCAATACACACCCCATTCATACTGACTACAGCATTTTTCATCTTCTTTGTGGTTGTCCTTTTCCAGAGCCCTCAGTAAAGATTTGGGAGAGATGACACATCCTCATCCCATCTCATGAAATGCTGACGCTTCTGTCATTCAGCTTTTCACACAGAGTTTAAGGTGCCATTTAGTGTCTGTGTGCAATGCAAAAGCCTTTCTGGCACAAAGACTTTCTTATCATGTGGTTAACATTGTGAAATGGTTGCAGAGTGGTTAAGTTTAGGAAAAGAGCGTTAGATTTATCCTTTCACTATCATTTTCACACGGTTCAAAACCTCATGGACAACAGTCCTGTGTATGAACCATTAGTATTCCCCAGCCTTGACTCATCTTGAGACTTTGTTGCTCTTTCTACTAGGTTGGGTGGAGTATCGGGTGCCGAGAGCATCCTAATTCAATTTGAATGGTTTGGTGCATTTCACACAGACACTAAAGAGTACCTTCTGGCTAAGGAGCATAACATAGCGTTGGTATTTGGCAAGGATCTCAGTCTGTTTTGATACAGAAAAGGTAACAGTGACGTGAGAGTTAGGACTTTTTATCAGAATTGAGCCAAAGTCACTATCTTTCCCACCGTGCCTAAACCGAACCACAGAGTGTTGCATGCCCTCAACTGGCCCATCAACTGGCACTTGCCCATATGTGTGCCAGCATGTGCAGTAGGTAATAACCTCTGTTTATACACTGAGAGACTCACTGAGTGTTTAATCGTGTACAGCATATTTTGCACTAAACAAGTGCCTAGGGCACTTGCGCCTAGAGATGAAGTACATTTGTGCCTGAAAATATAGATACAAAATGCTGTCGATCTCATATATATTCTCATATAATCAGATTATATAACCATTATTATTCTCAGCTCTTCAGCGTGAATGGCGGTGCTGCACTGCTTCTCAACTTGCTCAGCAGTGTTAATTTTGACCGGAAATTTCAATTTAGTTTTAATCATAGTCTTTTGATTAAAATGCAATTTAGCTCTAGTCATATTTTAGTCATCTGAAAAGTTTTAGTTTTAGGCTAGTATTGGTTGACTTAATATTGCATAATTTTAGTCAACAAAATGTACAGTTTATTTAGTCCACTAAATTGAACAAGTTTAGAGTGTAATGCATGGTTTAATTGTTTCTTTAGAATTTACAATTTAATATAGACTGAGTCTTACTTAAAGTTAATTCCCTGTGTGCAACTATGCTGTTATTGTTGTTCTGAACAACAAATGGCTCAGTGTGTTATTTCAGTTCAGTTCAATTCAATTCAAATGGTTTATTTCAAACCAAACAACACAAACAGCCAACAACATGACAAAGACATTACAGACATTACAAAATAAAATAACTAAATAAATATAGATGTAGATATACAGTATATACATACATATACATACACATATACATACATATACACACCCATAGATATAAATTTATATATACATACACATATATATACATACCCACATACACACATAAATAAACTACAGAGATCTTGGTTTGAAATGGGATTGGACGAAGCAGAGCTTATCTATCTCCAACCCCAATCATTACAAATAACTAACAAAAACAACAAAACTAACACAATCTTAGCTCTCTAAACCCTCTTTCCCACGCTTTTATATCATTTCCCCTCTTCCTTGTTATATCTTTCTAGAACTATATTTCTAAATTTCCTTTTGAATTGGAATAAATTTTTACTGGCCTTGACCTTCGCTTCCAGGCCATTCCATAATTTGACCCCACAAACAGAAATACACATACTTTTCAAAGTGGTTCTTGGACATTGATGCTGGAACTTAAAAATACCTCTTAAATTATATTTTTTACAACCCTTCTTCTCATAAAACAAGTTTTGGATGTTATGTGGTAGAACAAACACTTTTTTTCTCTCTTATTCTGGAACATAAGTCATTAGAATATGAAAAACACACTTTTAGTCACTGAATAGAAGACATGGGATTTTTATTTAAACATAGGTATGTGAATTTTAAAAGGTGAGAGAGGTCAAAATGACCTCATAGCTTTATTGTGTAGTGTTAATGTACAACCACACTGTTGATATGCAAAGCTACGTGTAACAACAGACAATAAGAAATCTTTGCTAATTCATGAAAACCCCAAATTTCTTCCTTTTGAAGTGTTTGAACATGTGATGGCATTGAGAACTGCAACGACAGGATGTACTGGACAAATTCCTCCGAGGTGATGTTATATGAAGTGAACAGCGTTTGAACTACTGCTTTACCTTATTTCCAGGGTTGGGTAGTAACGCATTACTTAATAAGGCATTACTGTAATTTTACTACATTTCCCAGTAACAAGTAAAGAATTACACTTGCCAAAACAGTAATTATATTACAGTTACTGATCCAAGTAAAGCTGCGTTACTGGGCAACTAGAAAGCAATATGTTTATGGTGCTAGTTCAGATCTAACGATGAGATATATATGTGCATGTGCCGATATA
>JAPXVT010000027.1:10822656-10835132 GCA_029823135.1 Acanthurus reversus
GCTTGCTTTGTTTTTTTTTATTGCTTTTTTTTTTTTTTTTTTTTGCACCTTTGCAAATCGCACCATGTGCTGGCTGGGCATCAGCACATTGCCCCCAGTTCAGCTGCATGCCCTGTCCACCTCCATGCTCATGTGCTGATAAATCACAATGTGTCACACTCTTCCTCCTCTTTTTTTTTTTTCTTCCATGTGGCAACAAACAGATAGGAATTGGCTACAACACAAGGAAACAGTTAGACATACAGTGAAAGGTTATCATAGATTTTTACAGGTGCTATTTTTAGAGGACTTGTGTCACGTCTCTTAATTTGTCTCAGCCAGCGGCAAATTAATGACTGCATAGCCAGGCTTTTAAATAGTTCCTTGCCAGAGCTGTGCAAAAATCCATTCATACACTCAGTGATATACACGAGTCCTCGCTGACATTGCAGTGCTAATGCAGGCAAGAGAACTCCTCCTCTTCCACTATGCAAGCACCACCAGCTGAGAGCAGCGACAGAAGCAGCCCTCTCTCTCTCTGTGATTCTCTATCTCGCGTGTGCTTTCTCGCTTCCTCCTCAAACATTTGTCTTCTCACTTTTGTTTGACTATCATTTCCTCCTCGCCCTCCTAAAAATACAAAACACTTCTCCATTCCATTTTTTTTCTCCCCTCGACCTGTAACTAGCCCTTTTCGTCCTGCCAGGAGAGAAGAAACAGACCTTTTCCCTCATTTCAGGCCTCGTGCACACAAAGCACAGTGTTATCAGCCAATTTAAAAATCATCAGATCAGATAATCTCTCAACTGCCTTGATTACATTGTTTCTGGGGCACTTTTAAAGAGAAAACAAGAAGTGATTGATACAACTCTGTGATTACAACGGACTCTAAAAATATCATGGCAAAGAGAGAAGCAGAGCAGTGAAGCTGCTCCTCCACTGAATCTATTCATCTGTTAATAAAAATAAGAGACATGATTTAACTGTTCTGCATCCAGAGGGTTATTTTTGGTTCTGAATGTGACAGGTATAATTATGGCAGCCATATGGCATTTTTCTTATCTGTATTTTGACGGCAGCACAGAGGTCATTCCGCCACCCGTGTTCATTGCTGAAGTTACCGGTGTTGTCAAGGCTACCGCATGCAGGATGTGAGCCTGGCACAGAACACATCATTTTCTTGATTCATTTTCATCAATGCTTCATGCATTGCTGAAGCATTCCCTATCTTCTCTGCTGATTACTAACTCCACGCCATCTTAAAAGAAGCTGCAGATTTTGTCTCATTTCAGAATCAAAGTGGTCAAAAAACCATTTGTGGAAATTCTGTGGCACCAGCCAGAGATTTTATTAAGGCTGAAGAGAAAATGCAGATAAGGGGGGAGAGTTAATGTTATGAAAGTCTGTGGACGGAAAATGAGAGAGGTGACGGAATGAGAGGACGGAGAGGCTGCACAGCTGGCCTCAGCCCAACAAATTCATTTTGTGGGGCCACAAATCAGTCAGTGTTACGTGAGTCAGAATCCCCAACTTGTGTTTGCCATGGAAGAGAAGCGAGTGCTCACAGTGCTGGAGCATGATCAAAGTGGATTGCGGTGCAGGCAAACACACCCACTGAGACGGACCTAAAGAGCATTTTGCTTTTAATTCTCCTAAATTCCTTGTTTAGCTTATTTAATAATAACACTTGCATTAGAAGCATTAAACACAGCTGTGTTACAGCGCAGCAGCTGACCCAATCTGGTGCAGACCAGTTCAGTCATGCATAAATGGCAACTATACCCACAGGGCATGTCATGTACAAAAAATACCTTGTTTAACCTTATCTTATGAGTGCGTACTCAGTAAAACTGACCGTTTTGTAGAGGAGAGTGGCATAAGGCCTGACACTTCCTATACTAGTATATTATATTATTATTGAATTGTACATACGTAACACAACACAGTTGTTCCCAATTAAAAACATACACATCCTGAAATGCAAGGTGAATACCCAGCATATTTTTTGTGGTACACTACATCCCTGTGTGTCCTTATTAGCAAAAACCTCTATTATGGATTTCTTTTTTCATGCTCAGTAGCCATAACACGCTGTACAATAATGAGCTAGGTGATATTTAGTGGGTGGCCCTCCAGACTAAAGCAGAGTGACAGCTGCATGCTAGGTTGTAATTTGTTTCTTATAAAACCCCAATACGGTGTCCAAGCTCATTACATGTGAGAATGTGTCACAAGCTGTACTTCACTGGTAAGTAAACAGCAGGTTCAAGCAAAAAAAAACCTTTAATCTCGAGGGATGATGCAAGTTGGAAACATATCTCTGATAAGCAACATGGAACCAGTATGCGGTTTTTTGCATCTGACCCAAGACAACTGCAATTTTTTTATGCAGTATGGTGCACTGTGGGGGAGGGGGGGGGATGAGGCTTTCGTTGTTTGTCCAAAAAGAATTAAAAATAGAATATTTATTCTTGTCGATTTACATATTTAAAGCTCTTTTTTAAGAAATATATTGTAGTAAAATACCACTTAGAAACATTTATGTCACTGCTGAGATGTAAAATCCAAGTTTCTTTCACAGACACTGGCATCAATATTTACTATAGTTCAAGTTCTCACATGTTTAGGAATGAAGTACAATACATGAAGTACAATACAATCCTTATTTGGCTTAAAACACAGTCACTGTTTATTCACTGTTGAGCTTTTTCATAAGAAATGTACACCTAAACTAAAAACAAGAGATTTAAGAAATCCTCTTTACTATTTTGGCCAGTGTTGACTATGCTGTCAGCCAATTTTGTTTGTCAGGCTGAAAAGTCTTAAATTATTATGCAGTGTATGTCCAGCCATGTTTTTGATTCATTCTCATTTGTAAATTGAACATTACCCTTTAATACTTACCCAATCTCTAAATAAACAGGTAGCCAATGCTAGCTCACTAGCTACTAAGATACATATCCTGACATTAAAGCAATAATGACACATTATCAGGAACAGAAAGGCAACACATCAAAATGTCAGGACTACCCCAAATCTAAGTTTTAAATAATCTGGACTTAAAAATGACTTTGGAAAGTTTTAACTTGGACCTCCTCAGAGAGCTGCAACTGAAAATTCTATAGGCTCCTTTTGCAAAGAGTTAGAAATTATCTATAAGAGTGCATGCATGTAAAAATCAAGCAGCTCTGTAGGCCTGTATATGTGGTTTGTGCATTTTAATAAAGGAAACAGCGTGCTATTTTTTGCAGAAAGAGATTGAAGCAATCTCCATTTAGAGTTAGCTGCAAGGCATCCCAGAGGACTCTGGGACTTGCAGCTGCAGTTGATTGTGTTTCTTCCGTCCATCTCTCTGGAGCGTTCGCATCAACTCGAGCGTGATCATTTCCATAGTACATGCCACTTTACCTGGTTCAACCATGATTGACATATGAGGCAGACCGAACCTCTATTATCATATTCATTACCTGTGTTGCTGGGAACCTCACACGCAGGGCTGAACTTTGTAACTCATATGCAAGGGTTCCTTTCCAGGAGACAAGAAGTTACTGGTGCCTCTTTTCTCCAGCTAATGTTAGTCTTATATGGAACTACTCTCATCATGACTTGTCTTATCCAAGCTGTGACTGGCTGCGCACATGGCCAGAATCCATCAGGACAAATTAGGAAGACCATGAATAAACTTGTCTTTGAGGAAGGAGGCAGAGAATCAAGACAGACACCAGAGTAGCACCTCCAAGGCCGTAAACTGAGGTTATTTAATTTACAACAAATGGCTGGCCTGGATAGGACCAGAATGTTCGGTGCAACACAGTTGTGCTCTCATCACGAGAATGAGTGATTTAGAGAGAGATTTTTTTCCAACTTTGTTGATGAATGAAACCTGTACGCAGCCCGAAAGGTAAGGACTGAGAAGGAGACTTGTGTACACAGGCGCAAAAGTGATAAATGGAAACAGTGATAACCAGAAATGAACTTTATATCTGTATGGCGGCTGCACTGTTTTTGATAATCTATTGCTGTAACACCTCATCCATCAACAAAAACAGATTTGATGTGAGTTGGTAGGCCATGCTAATCATTCAAACTGCTTACCGACAGCATCATGAAAATGACGACTGGAGAGAACGTTTCTCTACCCAACATCTTAGGTTGTCTCTACACTACATGGTTCAAGTGGACAAATTTAGACTTTTTCCTCTCATGTGGCACAGATCAAATATCTGTTATGAATGTGTATGCAGGAAAAAAGGAATCGGAAATTTTCAGATCCATTACAGGCCTCATTCATATATGAAAATATATCCAATATCTGCCAAGTGACATCTAAGCAGACAGATCGGATATCCCCTTGTCATTGCCAGTTGAACACTATTAAAAAATTCATCATTTTAATAAAGTAAACACAGGTGTTAAGGAATCTCTGTACTCTCCACTGAAAACATTAACAAAATGATGAATGTGCCATGAAGGATTACAAGGAAGAAATTTGTTTTTAAGAGCTCAAGGTTACTACAATTAAGCTCCGGCTTGGACTCATTTACCTCCTTTTTTCTGTTGTTAGCCAGATCATCATGTAAGCATGCAGGTTGTTTCAAATGTTAATCAAATATGACTGTAGATTTCGCATGTGGGTCACCTATAAGTGTAGATGTAGGCAGGCGGACAAGTATCGCATCAAGGATCCATTTGGATTCGGGCATCAAGATCTGTTTTGTAGATGCAGCATTAGCCTTCACTCATCAAGTGCTTTTATTTTACATGTGTGTAAGTGTGTGCTGATTCCACTGTTGGTTGTGAGAGGTAAGTCAGGAAATCATGTGGAACCAAACAACAGTTTGGACAGTTTGGACATCTGCCGACGGTCCTAACATCCCTCAAAATGATTAGCAGCTGCCTACTGAGAATGTTATAGTTCAAAACAGTACAAACATGGGCCTATCAGAGCTCAGACAGATGAATGTGTGTGTGTGTGTGTGCGTGTGCGTGCGTGTGTATGTGAGAGAGAGAGAGAGATAGGTAATGGTTTTTGTTGCAACGTTTGATATTTTTTCTAAAAGCCAATTCTTTGAGCTTTTTAATCACCGTGTTGAGACACGTGTCACTGCAGAGAGGAACGTGTTTCTCCTTTAACCTCTGAGGAGGAAAGATATTTATGGAGTATCACTGATAATTCATCAGAGTCACCCAGGCTCAGTGAGGCACGATGGAGTCTCATGATCATCTATAGCCAAAGAAATCTCTGCACACACAGTTAGATGTGTGTGTGCGTGTGTGTGTGTGTGTGTGTGTGTTTCATATGGTCCACAATGCCCAATAAGGGTATCAATGGTTTGTGCTGAACTTTTCATTTCTTGCTGTCCTTTCTTGGTAGAGCTTGTCAAAGAAATGATCATGCTTGACTGGTCGCTGCATCAGTCACGCCTCAGCCCGTAGCTGCTCTGGAAAATTGCCTCAGCTTTAGGACAGTCCCAGGCTCATGGCGTGGAATTGTCTGTGACCATAACTGTGTTTTCCCCTTTAAAAATCTCACATCTTATTTTCCTTCAGCTATATATATCCCTGTCCCTTTTATCATGTCTATTTAAATATGTATATTTGGACATACAGTGTACTGCCTGCAATTTAATGATGCAAAGTTGGTTAAAAAATCAGCAAATAATATCCCCTTACAATCTACACAAAGGAACTGACTTTTTTTGGTACGTAAGGGCAGCAGAAACATGCTGAAATCACAGCACCAACATATTATCAGCTTTAAAGTTGATATGGGGGCAAGCAGTTTCTTAATTAAATATCCCAAAGATACAGAGAAACATTATCAATTCTTTGGAGTCTCATTTATGTCTACTTAATGAATGTAAGTTCAGATTTCACTCTCCTTGCAGTTCTGTTTTTTTCCCCTCCATCAGCTCACTGAGGGAAAAATCTGGCTCTTCAGCTGCTAACAGTCCACTATATTCACCAGCTAGATGCTAACTGTGTCTGTCTGTCAACTGGTGCTGCACAGGTATGAACAGTCAGTTTGTAAAACCATTTCAGCAGTATTTCTGTTGTAGCAAATTTCTTTAAGTTGCTTGTTGTTGTCTCATTTAACTCCCCAATTCTTTCAATAAAAAGCCCAAATTCACATTCTCTGTTTGTTTGACATCGAGGTCCAGTTGCATGTTGTTGTCCTCCACAGCGACGCTGGAAGAGAGAGAGTGGCTGACTGTCTCCTTCAAATACCTTGTACAGCTTTGACTTGTTATTCTTTCCTTCAGGCAATCATAACCTAGCCTAGAACCTCTTAAAATTATTTTCGAATCAATCCTCATCTCAACCTTTGTTGAGTTGCAGGAAACTTCAAAGTCAGTGATAATTCACTACAAGTAACTCTTTTCTCAAGATGTCAATCCACGATCTTTAAGCATAAAAGGATATGGACTGCATTCACAAAGTGTTGTTTAGTGTGTCAACAACTCAAAGGGCTTTGCAATATGTCAGCATTCACACACACAGTAATAACTTCCATACAAAGTAAAAACATGTTAGGCAGGAACAAACACACACATAGTATCACCAGCTATCTTACCCAGGGACTATTTACTGCGCAGACTAGGGGAGGCTGCGATCAAACCAAGAACCCTCTGATAAGTGAACGATGAATCACAGCCTCCCCACATATATCTGGCATAAATATTTCTGCTTTAACTAGCATGAATTATGTAACCTTCACAAGGGCATAATTATGCCTGCCTCTGAAATTAGTTTTTTCAAGAATATCAAGCCTCTCTGCATATCAGATCACTTGTGTTCTATAAATTAAAATAAAGTCCTTTTGGCCTCAGCTAAGTCAAGAATCTTTGATTCAAATAATCCCTTAAAAAATGCAATCAAACATTTGACCTTGCAGGCGCTGCTGGTCAAGAGAGTGTAAGGGGGATTGAGAAGCACCCTTCAGTCTTTAGCAGACAAATGGAACAGGTTTGTTTGAAAGCTACTTGACATCACAAAAGAAGCCTACACCTTTTAACACACAGCATCAGCTTGCCCTTCACGTCTGGAATAAGAAGGAGAAGTGTCTTTTTGTGCAGCATTGTGCTTCAGTTTCCTTCGAGTGCAGATTTACTTAAATAATTAGCTCCCAAGCGGTCTGGATATACAAAGTGAGACTGAGGGTAATTCTCAAATATGCTTTGCATTTTTCCTCTCAAAGTGTTTATCAACTGCCTGGTCATTTCCTCGAGTGATGAATAGAGATGTATGGAAGATGGATGCCCCCCAGCTACACCCACACCTGACATACAGTATGATGCAAAGCATTTGCTGATTTACACCAGCGCTTCACCACCATATGGCTCCCATCACTCATTTCCCCAATGACCAGGACAGAGACCACTTCATCAAGGAGAGGGCAGCAATCGTAACCGTCGCATTGGTGATTTGGACCGAGGGGGGATGGGACGAAGCAATCTTAAAAACACCAAAACCAAACAAACAACCAGCTCCCCCTCCTCTCCCCAGCCCTCCACTCCACTGATTCCTCAATCAAGCTAGCCTGGTTTGTTTGCTAAACGAAAACGGACTCCGCTAGCTCTCCAGCTTGTGTCAATAAAGCTGAAGAGGCAGAGTAATCAATGGCAAAGAAGGCTTTCAATTTACGTTTAAAAGCGGGGCTAATCAGCTAATTTGCTTGGTTCACTGTGGTATTCTAAGCTCCCCACAAAGGCTGCTCAATCAAAGGATAAAGATTTTTTTCTCAATTTAAATAAGTTAGTTATCAAAGGTCGGAGGTGTAGAGTTAGAAAAGTGCCACAGGGTTACATTCATATGTCAGAAAAGTACACCCTCATTGAAGCGAAAGAAGAGCTGGATGGGGTTTTTTCTGGAGTTAAGTGAGACTATATGTGTAGCAGATAATTCACAATTACATCACGAGTAGTTAAAGTAAAATTATTATGTCTTGTCTGTTATTTGGCTGTAAATGTGACTGATTAAAGGACCGTATCAGTGTTACTATATGTCATTGTCCTTGGTCAGCATGGCCACGTTGGTTACATAAACCCCAAACATTAACCCTAACCCTAACCCAAAATAGCTTTATCTGTGAGATATCATGAATGTTTACATTTTGTCCATATTCAACAAACGTTACAGAAAGTACCCGAAAATGTTTAAAAACGTAGTCTGAGAGCTACTACAGTAAATGCACAGTGGAATTTTACCAATAACAGTTCTAGAAGATAGGGGGCTTCTCTGTCGATGGTGAAAAGTCAAAAATAGACTCATACAGTCCTTTTAGGAGGGTTTTTTCTTCTTTTTTTGCGGGGGGGCAGTAAATGAAATAACTATCAGTGAGTTTATTGCAAGATTTCAGCTCTAAGGTTACATATGACGCCTTAATGGTGGAGCTGTGGTCCTTGTTCATGTCTCACAAGAATGAAAATCTATGCCTAAATAGCCCCAACCACCTCCTCTAATTAAAAATTTATTTGATTTTTCTTTTTGTATGCTGGAGACAGGCAGGAGACAGCATTTCCCTGTATCTGCTGGTGTGGAAAATGCCAGTGTTGGAGGAAAACAAATTCTAATGCAGCATGCAATGTGGTGGAAATTATAGTCAAACGTGATTGATCTGTTTATCCTGGACGGGAGCAGGCGACAATTTAACATTATTACCTTCCCCAAAAGCAGAGTCACGAGATTCCAAATAAACAGCAATCAGTCTTTTTTGCGCTCTCCCAAATGACACCATCATGCATGTTTGGTTTATTCGGTTGTTTACTTCTTCTCTTTCAGCTCATTCATTTAGCTTTTCGCCACAGACTAACACATGTAAAGTAAAAACTGGGTTGGCTGTTGGGCTCCCGCATGCGATTCAGCCGTCTGCCTCGCCTTTAATTAGAGCATGATAACATGTTTCTAAACTCGAATCCTCTCTGCCTTGTGTTTCCCGTGAAAGGCTCATGAATAAATCGAGGAGGAACATCCACTTTTGAACTCGCTAGGCTTTACAGTACAAGAAACCAATTGTGCTCATAGGAATGTGAAACGGGAAAAGACGGGAAGTGGTCCAAAATGGGTATTTGCTCCTTTCCCATTTTCACAAATTAAGACTGATGTTACTGATTATTACTGTAATAACAAAACCAAGAATGCAGACAAAAGTCTATGCAAACATTGCATAATCACAGGGACAAATTAGCAGCTGTTAAATATTCTAAATAACGGTTAATAGCCTGCATTTATGGAGAGCTTTTCTGTATTTCGACTACTTTACAGTATTTACACATTCACACACCAATGGTCCAGCTATCCGGACCATTTTGGGGTTCAGTATTTTGTCCAAGGACACTTCCACTGCAGACTGAAGGAGTCAAGGATCAAACCACTGACTCCCTGATAAGTAGGTGACCCACGCTGTCTCCTCAGCTACAACCATCCATTACAGTTAAAGGACCATAGCGGTCTATTTTTGACTTCTCTCCATTCGCAGAGATTGTCCATATTTTCTACAAATGTTGTTTAAATCAACCATGTGTATACTTTGGTAGATCATAGCAGACCACAGGACACATTAAAAATAATAGGTATAGGTGATCTACCCTTCCAAAGAGAAAGTCTGTCTGTATTCATTTGGTTAAAAATTGCTGAGCAAGAGAGAGGGGAGCCGGGAGCTGTTGAGACAACAGTTATTTCGCCTGGAAAAATAGTTCCTTATGAGTGCTGCCTTCCTAGCTCCAATATCAGCATGAAGAGAGATTTTAAGTCAGACATTTGTTATAGCGTTGTCGTACATTTTCATGTACTCTCTACAACGTCTATTGAATGTGGACAGAATGTAAACAAACACAGTATCTCATAGATAAAGCAATAGAGTGGCTAAGTCTCATCCCCTTCAGTAGACCCTATGGGACCTTGTCTCAGAAAAAATATGAACAGTAGTCAATTAAAAGAGACATTTTTTTTAGTCCATTTAAATTGTACCACCAAACTCAAATGTGACGTTTGTCAATTTAAAAGATAATTTTGCAAGTCAAGAAAGTCAGAATTTATCATACAGCTACTGAAGTAAAAGATTTTGAAAATGTGAATGTAGAAAGACTACATACCCAGTTGTTGGGTAAGTGAGGTCTTAACAACAATCTCTTACAAAAACACCTAACTCTCTCTTTGCTCAGCAGCAGCTCTGAACATGCCCGTGCTTGTAATGATTTTTGCCTCCTTTAATATATTTTCCCTCGTTCTGAAGGAACAATAGAAACTGTGCTAAGGTTACAGCCACATCAGCATTGGTGACTGATATTGTGCGAGACAAGAGACGTAGTTCACTGAGTAGTCTCACAAAAAACGTTGTTTTACTTTACTGTTTGACCAAAAAAAAGACTTTCTTGACGTGAAAAATATCTTTAAAAATGCCATACGTTATATGTGTAATTCATGGTACAAGCCAAACAGGGCCAGAAATTGACTCATTTCTTGCCTTAGGATTGCATTAATTTTTTTTCCAAATGAAGATCCCATGGACCAGAAGTAGAAGGGCAGGACCTTGGCACTCCATTTTGGGAAAAATGCGTGGGCTTTTGTCACCTATGTGGCTGATGTTTACTAACCAATGACATGTAGTGACACTGGAATGGTATTTTAAAGCTGAGGTAGGCAACATTTGGAAATCGAGGTGACTGTCGCATGAGACTCCTTGGAAAGCAACTCAGCTGCACCCTCCCCTCTCCTTTCTGTTTTGTACAGCTCGCATTTGTTGTCGCTTTCTTTTTTAGGGCCAATTTGTACCAAAGATTCACGATGAGATAAAACGGTTGGGGGAAAGTTGCGGCAGAGACAACTGGTCCGTTTTAGCTTGCCAGTGTCACCTGCAGACACTATTGTGAGCAGAGGCGAGTTTTATAGCATAAGGCATGTCACTTGTTTCAGCAGCCAATCAGCTCGTACTGATGTCACCTGTCGCTAAGGATCACAAAGTACAGCAGCCAGTAGGAACACATGGTCTCTGAAATTATGGTGATTGGCCAGAAATACTTCGTGACAGTCTGAATACAGAGCCAAGCCTGAAGGCAGAGCATACAGAGCCACGAGGAGGTGCAGAAGTCTAGCGTTCTTTCACATCACCTAAGTTACAATATGCCGAAAGGTTATCATGGAATTTTAGAGTAATGTCATCGAAAATAAACTGCCTACCCCAGCTTTAAGTGTTTTATGTTTTTGTTGGGCTGAGAACTAAATTCATCATGTAGATCAGTATGCAAGTCTCTGTGTAAAAGTCCTACGTGCAGTGTGATATGATAAAAAGGAAACAAAACATTTTCAGTCTTCTCAGCAGTCTCTCCATATCCATATCTGTGATGTTAATACGAGAAGCGGCGACTCACACTGCGCCTCTTACATGGCGCTGCTGTTTCAACTCTGACTGGCTGTCAGGATCTGCTGCATGTTTAAAGAGAGACTAAAATAATGAACATTGAGCGAGAGTACATTTATTTTATTGGCTTAAGAAGGAGCTGACAGATTGAATGTTCCTGATGTGAGCTTGTGTGGTACAGGAGGGTAGAGAGCTTTACTGACCCATAAATAAACATCTGATTTGGATCAATAAGCCGAGCGGCCAACGCCGCCTTGAGATGCTCACCATGAATCTGCAAAGGGCCGCCCTCTCCCTCATTAAATTATAAAGGATCTGCGAGCCGTGAAACACTAACAGCGAAGCATCACACTGGTTGCTAAAAATAGAGAGGCCTAAACAAAAGAGGGTTTTTTTTCCCCTCTTCCACATTCATGTTGTTACTCAAGAATCCTTTTAACTATCCACTTCTCTCATTCCCTGAGGTCAGGAAAGAGAGTTGGCCAAAGATGGGCATCCCGGTGCGCTCGCGTGTGTTTGCAGGGTTTCGTACGTACGTCAACAGAACACTAACACGTCCCTGTGATGTCATGATAAGGGGGAATACAGCTGTTCTGGCGGACGGGAACATCTCTCGCTGAAGCGCTCCGTCTCTGCCAGGAGGTCCGAGCTGCATCTTGTTGCTCGAATTTAAATTGCAAATCCACTTAAAGTACATAAGTCAAAAGTGCTCCCAGCTAAAATGCAAGCCGTGTTGAGTCTGGAAGATTTTTAAAAAATCATGGACCTTGCACTTAAGGGGATTACATTTTCATGCAGTGAAAAAGGGAGGAGGGAGAGTCTCGATGCGTCATCATCGTCACCTTTCAAAAAGGGGCAGCCCCCACGCGGCAAATGATATTTACTCAAAAAGAATATCACATATTCCTCCTAACGTCTCATAATACACGTTACAGCACGTCATATGTTTTTCAGCGCAGTGAGAAACGGGTGTGTTCTTGGTTCTTGGGGAAGGGAAACTAATCAGGGAGAAAGAGCAGTTTCCACACTAGTGACTTTTCAAGGCCCGGTGGTATAAATATCAACCATCTGTGAGGCCATCTGCATTGGGGTGCTATATCATGCACCAAGGCCAAGCCACCAAGCGCAGACAAGTTCC
>JAPXVT010000027.1:11016736-11027752 GCA_029823135.1 Acanthurus reversus
TTGCTGCTTATGTGTAACAGATTACATAATATGTGACGCTCTGAATGGATTTAAATGCAAATGCAACTTTTTCCTACATGACGGAAACATTTGACTCAATGTCCTTTTGCTTAAGGTCAGCAAAAAACTGCCAGTTTGGTTAAATGTTGTTAAAATCTGTTCTTGAAGTAATAATATGATTTTATCTGTAAGATTTATGTGCATAGATACATATCTGACATGTAAAAGTGACGGTGAGTGTTACGATTTGTGCTCATGCAAATGAAACTTAAGGAACACTTAATGAGAACGTTTTTTAATGAACTGCTGTGATATTAGGTTTAGGGTAAGGATTAAATTTTTAAAAAAGGTAGAAAATATCAATATCTGCACAATGGAAAAAATAAACTAAAAAAAATTCTCTCAAGGTTTTTGCTTTCAGATCAGGATTTTCTTTTAAAACCACATAATTAAAAACACCCCACCAACATGCAAGCTAAAAATGAGCCAAATATGTAATTTTCAAGATAACTGTAACCAATGTTTCCATAACTGTTACCTGGTGTGCTACTGCTTTTAGCTTTGATGCCAGGTATCAGTGAGATGAACCACACAAAACCTCCTTAGGAAAAAAAACTTTACTCTAGTAATGTTTTCTATACTGCTGCTCTGTGATATAATTACCTCATCTGACAGCAACAGTAAGATTCAGGTGTGTAAATTCAACAGTACAGATTTACTGTAAATATCTAAAAGTCTGACAGTTTGAAAAACGTAAAATCATTTGCAGTTATTGTAATTTAGCCCAGTGTTGAGGTGACTTAACATTAATTAGGAGGGCACAAATAAATGAGGAGTAAATCTCGCAGCAGGCACCGATGTTTGGGAACAACAACGCTTTAGACAGAGAATTTTACAAAGAAACCGCAAAGCAGGACATATGGTAATTAATCTGGATACTTTAATTTTGGATGGATTGATTGGAGCAGTCTCAAAAGGATGCCTTCCAGCTAATGCTCAATAAAATCTATTTGGAAAAAAAAAAAACACCCACTGACAAAACAATAAAAGCTTCTGTTTTTTTGTTTTGCTTTGTTTTTTGTTTTTTTTTCCCAGGTCTAAATATGAGCCTTTATCGTGTCTCGGCCTGTATTGTGGGCCAGCTGTTGAGGTTCGTCACTGAAGGCGATTCATTAAGTCCCCCTGTCTCTAGAAAACATGTCTGTCACTGGCACACCCACTTACTGCTTTTGTGAAAGGTCTTGTTTTCATGCTGGGTGGACATCTGCCTCACTGTAGAGTTACACAAGGAGATATGCCATGCACATATGCTATTTAATGGCGTGAACGGAGCTAAATTTAGACCCGTCTTTGTTTTTTAGCAACCATTTTCGGAGACGAATCTCTCTGTTAGAGCTGAAACTGACACCAGTTCATTGTCCAAACGCTTCTTGATGTACTTTTTTATTGAGTACGGGTAGAGGTAGACAGGTAAAACCGGCCATAATGTACATCTAGGTTTTTCACGTTGCCTTACAGCCCCAACTTGTATCAATCTGAGTGGGCAATGTGTCTTTCAGGAGACCTTCACTGCTAACTTATTACAGCTCCTCTGGTGACTCACAGCATAATTCACATATGTTCATCAGCAAATCAATCCTGCTGATTTTGCTAAATGTCTGTATCTCCGCCCCAGCAGGGAAGCATTTAATGCATTTTCATCCACAGGGATAGAACTTAAATGCGTTGCAGGTGGAGATCCATCTGTCACGTAAATATTCATAACACAATTGTTCTGTGCTTGAATCATGTCGGCCAATCCAGGGCTTTTGCTGCCGAGCTGTTGAGGATTTACAGTCAAATCTAAAGACTTTAACAATCAAATTAGATTCTCTTTGCCAGATTGCCTATCTTAAACATAAGTCATCTGTATTGGAAATTGATAGAAAGACTGTTTTTCAGGTTTCATAAATCAAGTGGTGCGTAATCTGTCTCTTCTGAATTGCCTTCCTCCATAGCCGCCATGATTGATTTTCCCTCTAGCTAATCCAAAGAGGCCATGGATTATTCTTACTTAAGGCTTCCTCTCCTCCATCACATCCCACGTTTGCAAGAGAAGGAAGCACCCAGGGTCATTTTAAACATCAACGTTGGCTCCTCCATAGCCCTGACCGAATATTGAAAGGTTTTGACACAGTGCATTTATTTTGCATCAAGCAGCAACACAGTATTGGCTGAAATGTTAATGCTTGTGTTTGTGCAGGAAATTCCCCAGTTAATCAATCTCCCTCAGTGAGAAAATATTTATCTTGATTACCTCACTGACAGGCATAAGATCCGTGGAGGCTGAAAGAAACTTCTCAATAGGCGCGGGGAAGCTCAGTCAGGGGTAAAGAGTGGGAAGAAATTGCTCTTGGTGGAGAGGCAAATGTATTATCAGGTGCCACGGCAAAAATGAATTGATCGAATACGTGGAGGAATGGTTGAGGGCCTATGATCACAGTGATTCATGGTGGATGTGGGCGCTCTGTATTGAGTCACTGGCTGCTGCAGTGACAGGAGTGAAAGGACTGCCCTCTGCAAAGCCAATTACCGATTCCTTTATTTTCTACATATAAATGCATATTTTATTTTGTGTGCAATTTTAGTCTCAATTAATACTTTAAATTGCACAGACTGGATTGAGATTTTAGGACATATTTGCAAAATATTAACAACATATAGTAGGGCTTTTCATTTTTGTCACATAAAATAAAAGGTTTCTTAGCTTTTGTAAAGAGAATAGATACGATATTATAACAAAGACTGCAGGCCATAATTTTTCTGTTTTGTTGTTTGGTCTAGGGATTTCTGGACAATATAGTAGCTGACATTATGATTTTATCGAATGTCTTTAGGACAGTTACTTTATGATAGATTAAAGAATATAACCTACCAAAACCTGTCATTCACTCTTCTCTACCTTCACTGATAGGCCAAGCAAAAGAAGTGGAAGAAACTGATATGGAAACCCCAAAGGTAGGATACAACACAAGCAAAGACACCTCACACATGAGCAGCAACATCATAAGGCAGCTTAGATGTGCTTCATGTCAATGAAGCAAAGATAAAGGAAAGATTGGAGCTCACATTTAATTTAAATTTGTAAACACTTTATTTGGAGAGTCCGCCTACAGATAGTTTGTAGACTGTTTGTAACATTTCAACAGCATATCAGTTGACATTCAACAATCAGTAAATGTCATTGTCCTTTGCCCAAATAGGCCACATAGGCTACATAAAGCCCATGCATTTTTCTCAAAATAGCTTTATCTTTGAGATATCATGTTTGTTTATATTTTGTCCATATTCAATAAACGTTACAGAAAGTACCAGAAAATGTGTGACACCTTTAGTTAAAAAGAACATTTGTGTCCAAATCCTTCTTCATGCTAATGTTCAAGCTATGGCAGCACTTGTAAGGAACTATTTGTCCAGGCATAATAATTTTCATCTTACCAGCTCCCCTTTCTCCCTTGCTCAGTGATTTTTGACCAAATAAACGTAGACACTCTCTGCAGAAGGGTGAATTATCTATACCTAGCAACTTTCACATGTCCTTTAGTGTTTCTATACCCTGTTTCAACATGAAAAGCAGTGGATAGGGTTTGAAAATCCAGTCTAAGATCTACCAAAGTATACACATAATTGAATTTTATTATTTATAGTAAAACAGCATTTGTAAAAGATAGGGGCAATCTCTGCTAACGGTGAGAAGTCAGAAATAGACTGGTACGGTCTTTTAACCATTTCATTCATCTTTGTTGAAACTTCTGGATACATTCAGAATAAAATTCAGAGAACATTCTAAAAATGTTGAAGTAATATTCAACAATGTATTAACAAATATTGATCAAACAGTTACGACAACAATATTATCAACAACTGATGTGTTTTTAAAATGTTCCAAATACTCTGTACAAATAAACTATCCATAGGCGGACTAGCCAAAGAAAATGTAGCCTGAAATCAAAATAGTGACATGGCCTACTGCAATTTTTTTTCATCACAGGAAGGTGCAAATTTGCAAAAATCACTGCATAATAATTTTAATGTTTTTTAAGCGAAAAAAAGAATAAGGATGTAAGACTTATCATTCCCTTTAATATCACAAATCATACCGCATTTGCAATATCAGTCCACACAATTGCAATGAAGTATTTTTTCCAAAATGGCGCAGCCCTAATTGTGACACATTTTGCCATCTTCCATCCTCTGCACATACATTAACGGCATTTAACTAATAAAATTACGTATATTAGTCATTCATAAAAACACCTGAATGTGATTCATGACGTATATGAATGTTGTACTCACACAGTGCAAAAGAGGGAGCTTTCCCAGTATGGCCCACAGTTCATATATGCAGTATCTCACAAGTGCATCTAGCTCCTCTCCACTTCCTCTGGTCCTCGGATTTCAACTGTGTGAGAGATGCAGGAGCAAAAACTGCTGAGGCATCTTTCACACTGTCAGCGTTGTCCTCTGCAGGAGAACTGCAGGGTTAGAGGTGGGGACACTCTTGACATTTGGTCCCTGTACGGCCTCTATGTAGTCTAAAAGATGTCTGTTGCAAAGACAAGAATGTCAAGTTCACTTGTTAAGATTAGTTGGGGTTTTTTCAGACAGTGAAAACAATTTTAAATGTTTTCTGTTGCCTCGGAGGAGCTTTGTCATATCTTCATCAAATCACACTGATGATTTCGTGATGATCAACATCAGCTTAACAGTTATTACAAAGAGCCTGTCCCACAAAGTGGAACCTGTGGAGTATAAAAGAAAAGATGTCTACCGGGCAAGAAGGGTCTAACAGTAGATGCTATGAAGTTGCATTGTGGGAAATGCATGAAATGTATGATCTAGTGCGAGGATATATCTGCCTCTGCATCATTAATTTTGACCATCCTTGTTCCAATTAGTTTTTATTGAGATCTCTAACTGCAAACTGGAGCTGCAGAATTCAATTACTGGAACAACCCTTTAAAAACTACTGCTTACTCCACATTCATAACCATTTTACAAAATGCAATTTAATATGAAATGTATCGTATGTACTGTATAGAAACAGTCTTCCGATGTTGGATTTTTTTTTTATTTTTTTTTTAAGGGTGATTATGTTTTCAAACACTCTACTGGCACTGTAAAGTACAATGGCATTTCTTTTACAGTAGTTACATTTCTAGAGACCATTTTGTCAATTTTGAAGATTTAGTTTAACAGGAAGAAATCATTAAAAGATGACATTTTGCATAAACATTCAGCATACATACAGTAGATTAAAGCATATACTCAGCCGGAGTTTTTGATGGACTTTACGGTGCCTGAACAGCAGAGAACACTAAGTGTGTCTGCATTATTCAACATACAGTACGTTTACATGCACAGTTAAGTTGAGCCACGGGAGAATCGATGCATTGTCCGACCTCGCTACAGTAGGTGGCGTTATGCCCCTTTCAGCTGGTTGCTGTCGGACCTTCTTCTGGTTAGCCAAACAAGCCACAAACAAGTTAGCAAGCAGGTTCCGTGTGGAACGGTGACAACATGGACAACTTTGTAGCACTGTACACCTGATATCTATGCTTTACTTTTGGTATAAATTGAATGCATGCTTCCCCTTGTGCTTACGGGTTTCTTGTTTTCTAACCGGCTTTCTTCCTCAAATTTCTGCTGTTCCAGTTCCGAGTGAAAGACTGCCGTGGGGACTACTGTTTTTAATAAAATAAACAAAATAAATAATCATTCATACACAGGTTGCTCAGGACAGTCCGGGTTCAGTTGAGGTGTAATTCGACTCCCAATCGCATTATTTGGACATGTTAGCTTGACTTTGAGAAATTCAATTTAGTACGGTTTGAGTTGGACTAACACGTTCACATGTATTTTAAAAGTCCAGTTCTAGCCGGACTAACACCATAAATCTGTTTTTGTTTTTTTAACGTCGCATAAACATAGTGATCAATGATTCACTTTAGGTTTACTTTGGCTGGACAGGTAGAGGGCAGTAAATATAGTGACTTAAGTAATTGGAGTGTGAAAATTACGAGGGTTGGAATGAAATGGATGCTACTGATAAAAACATATGGGGGGCACAAACATTTAGGCTAGACCTGACATGTTAAGGAGGACTGGTTGGGCTCTCCTATGAGGTGCTGCAAGACATGACTTGTTGATTTGAGCATTGAAGAAGCCGTCGATTTTTACAAGAAACATAACATATAAATTAGTCAATCAGTTTCTTTATTATTATTAATCAGTTTCTGCTTGCTCTAACACACTTTGGTAGTGATGGAGGATGCTGAGCAGTTTCCATTTTAGAGGTTTATCTGCCTGTCAAAATCTAACTGACAACAAACAATCAGTCACAGAGCATTTTATATACTGTCCATGTTATTTTATTACCATCAGGATCAAGTAGTAGATACATTATTTCAAAGTTTTGCATTTATATGCGGTTAGTGCCAGGCCGTTTAATTTTGTTTACTTAAAAAGCATCCACTGTTCTACGTGAGGAGTTAGATAAGACAGAGCTAAGTTCTGTGGTAGTGGACGTAAGACAAACGTCTCTCTTTGCAGTATTTGACCTTGCTGATGTAATCCAGGGTCTCAGGTTTCATCTTGAGCGTAGGCTTGTCGTTGGAAAAGACGTGGGTTTCATTGTGATCATTAGCTTTGCAGATTGCATCAGTGCAGCTTCAAGGTGTTTGAAAGTCTGAGGCCTTGCTGAATGATTGTTGCTTTGTCACCATGAATGACGCTGATCATTTGTGAAGCTCAAAATAGCTGAAGTGCTGTCCTTGAAGGTCTTGTGGGTGATAATGACATAGCAACCACTGGTAGGCAAATGTAAAGTGCGTGTGTGTTTCTCAGGGGGATTAGCATTATGTGTAGCCTGTTTACATCTGTCTGTCTGACTGAAAAGAGCAAGGTCCACATGTGGCCCTGAAGCAGCAGGCTGGGACGGCACTCAGTTTCGATAATGGCAGGGTCGTCTCTCCAGCAACAGCCCTGACTGACTAGATGGAAGGATTCTGTGGGAGGCGTCATTCAATATCTCTCCACCCAATCCCTTATTCCTCCTTTAACATGAAAATAGCTGTCAACGCTCTACCTTGAAGCCTTTGCCTTGCTTCAGAGCTCATAAGTGGGTGTCAGTGCCACTTAATTACCAGAGAAAAGTTGGACTAGGACAGAATAAACAAAGACCTAATTTAGACAGCATCATCCATGCAGCTGCTGTGTTTTTAATCATCTTGGCTGTTTAAATAAGGTTTAGACAAAGGCTCCTCTGAGGACAGAGCATGAGGACACAGATGGGGTTATTCTTTCACCATGAGGGGTTCGTGTTTGAGTGTTACCAGCAGTGAACAACCCCTCAGCGACTGCACATCACTGGCTTCCTCACCACAGTATCTCACGCTCACTGACGATGAGGTCATGTGGAGCTATTTCATAATTGTGTGACGACTGCGCTGGCATGATGTTATGTAATTAAGAACAATGTGGAAAAAGTTGCGAGTGATATTGAAAAGGTTTTTGGTGTTGATGACAAACAACCAAAGAATTAGAAAAGATGCAAAGTGCACAGGGGATTAAAAGGCTTCTAACTCAGCTCTTGAGGTTTATGGGGGTTTTTTTGTTTGTTTGTTTGTTTTTGTCTCTTTGTAATTGCGACATTCTCACATAAAGGACCAAATTCTAAAACTTAATTTCCATCAAGTCTTTGGAAACAGCTTCTCTCGAGCAACTATTTGACATTTCTGTCCCTGGATAGCAGTGTCAGCACTGCAGCACTGCAGCTAAACTGTACACCATACGTTACTGGGTGTGATCTGGATCCGGAGAGATCAGCTGAACCTGATCACTCTGCGCCGTTACATCACCTTTCTGAGCAAACACAGTGGCTGTGTATGTGAGGAGCTCAGGGTCATGGATGTGATGAGTCATTGATGGAGTGCATAATAGTTACCTCTCCCATGCAGGCCAGAGATTCACACAGACTTCTTGTGTCGATTTGCAGGTATCCCATAGAGATAGAGGGGTATACTGCCTTTAATTATTTGGTTGTCAATATAATAATTATAATAATATAAAAGATAATCTCTCCTGATTGGTTTGTCATTCATTCACCAATAACACAAAATGAGTGAATGGGTCCTAATTAGTGTAGAATGATTTTTAATGATTTTGTGGTTTATTAATGTTAAACACTGATTAATTAAGTTAGAAACCTCAGACATATTTCTGTAATTATCCTTTTTGAAAGAAGCACTCTGCTAACATTCTCTTAAAAGTCGCTCACAAAGCCACACAGCCAGTGCTGGCCAATTAACCTTTAAGTGTAGCAAAGAAAGTAGCTGCAAAGTCAGGAGTCGTACTGTTTTGGGTTGGGGTTTTTTTTGTTTGTTTTAAAGTGCTAAAACTGTTACATGCTTTGGCTCCTATGTACAGATATGCAGTGACCATATATGGATGATAAAAGCTGAAGTTGGTAACTTTTGCCCACGAGCTAACAAGCTAACATTAGCTGTAGCATGAGACTTGGAGCAACTCCACTGCAGCTGTCTGCTCCGAGTCTCGCATTTTATTTCATTTGTTGTCATTCTCTCTTTCAAGTCCAGTTTGAACTGAGACGAAACAGTTGCAGGGAAAGTTGCAGCGGAGTAAACGGGTCTGTCTCAGCTCAAGCTTGATCGACTGACGCTGTCACTTGCAAACACTCTGTTGTTGGCAGAGGCGAGTCAGAGCGTAAGCACGAACAGCGATGTCACCTGTCGCTAAGAAGCGCAGCGCTGACCGGCGAATTAGGACAGAGAGTATAGAGAGCGTCACTGATTGGGTAAATAGAAAGGGAGAAATAGGATTTTTACCATCCTGAATACAGAGGCATGGGAAAACAAACACATCACTTACTGATAGCTGTCTGTGGGTATAATGTCTTTTTTTTCTCTCAAATAGGACAAAAAAAAAGTTATTGATGTTACCCAAAAGTTACCAGTTGCAGCTTTAACATTATGTGCACTGTCTATTTATGATGTTAGCTTTAGCTAAGTAGCTAGCAGGAAGGCTGGTGCTCAGTGTGTAGGCAGATTGATTAGAATTGATCAGTCACTGATCATTATCGGACAATATATTCTTTCTACATAGTTTAACTGTGTTCAAATGTTGACACCCACAAATGTCCTAAACACATTAAAATAATAAAATACAGACAAAGTGGATGGTCACTGCAGACGGACACTGCCACACACTTCAAATTGGGTCCTAAGTGATGAATAACGGGGTTTTTTGTTTTGTTTTGTTTTGTTTTGTTTTTGTTTTTGATGAATAATTTGTTGTTGTTGTGTGGGATTCATTTTGTAATTTATCTTTTGAAAAACACACCCATTCTGCCTCTTTACTGCTGATGCTTCAAGCTAAGCTAGCTTAAAATTTAAAATTAATGAAGCTGAATGAATAAAATGTGCGAGAAAATATTAAAAGTTTTTTTATTATTTAACTAAATAATTAACTAACACTCATGAATATTGATGTATTCAGTTATGTTTTAGACAAATGTTTTCATCTGTTTTGCGGCTTCATAATGTTGTTTGTGGTACTTGCGTCAACAGCCACAAAAAGTGGCTTTGCTTCAAATACATAATTGTTAACAAACAGGGATGCACCATTCTGTCTTTTTTCTCACTATAATTACAATACCTAAACTTCAGCTTTTACCGATCTGTTCGTGTTCTTTTTATCCCTCAACTTAATTCTTCTTTGTCCAAGTGGCACTAACATCAGCTCATTGCACCAAATGAAGATGAGAGCAAAGCAGTAAAATAAATGCAGCCAACAGTTTCACTCAAACAGCATCTATTTTACTGCTTTGCACTCATCTTCATTTGATGCAATGAGCTGATGTTAATCAGCTCTGATTAAAAGACAATTGTGAGGCATAAAATGCATGTTGCACAAGGGGTTGTGTGGTGCTGCAGTCGGATGCCACAGAAAAAGGTCAAATTATAAATTTTATAATGACAGTAACTAAGAAGCAGTTTTAATGATGATTAATGGATTGGAGGCATCTGGCTGACCCAATCCGAGTCAGTATTGGTACAGATATCGACATACAAGTGCACCCTATAGAGCGCCTTCAGAGTATCTGCATATATGAAATCAGCAGAAGACAGAGAGTGCTCTAATAATCTTTAAGTCTTAACAAGACTAATATTAACAATTACTGGATGTTTAAGTTCAGTCAGGGTCTTTTCTCTCTTACGCCTAAACCTATTGTTTATGTTAACAGAGATAATCCTGAGCTCCATTTTCCACCACCTCTCTCCTCTCCTCCCTCTTGCTCCACTTTGTTTTGTAATTATGAGTGTGTGTGTTGGAGGTTTGCTGAAAAAAGAAACCTCGGTCTATTTTCATCCTGCTCGCTGCAGCAGAAACAGGAAATGGAGGGCTTTTTTTAAGTGAGTGCTTTAATGTCAGCACGTGCGCTACTTTGTTCTTTTATTCATGACACACGTGACGGCCGCGCAGAAGGCCATCTGTATTTCACTTTATCACATTTTGGGTTGACCAGATATTAAATGATGTCTGTCCCCCTCGCAGTGATGCTCATTCTTGCTGCTGAACATACATCTTATCATGTAATTCATCATTGCTGTCATCTCTCTGACTTTTGCTCCCCCTCTCTGGGCTGCTTTCATGTTTAAGTCAGTGTTGGTTGTCTGCATAATGTCTGCTCTGTCCTCAATGGGATGTCTGCTGCTGGTGTGTTTTCTGCATATTATTAAGTATACTCTGGCCTCCTACTGAGCCGGTTTCTGTAGTGCATTTCTGTCCCATGTTTGCAACTGTTTAGCCTAATTCTTACAGTTCCCATGTTTCCCTGGTGTATCTGTTGCTTTTGACTTTGTTAATCAGTCATATTAGCTTAGTTTACCTTTAATCCACACCTACTTGTCATTCAGATACATAAAAAAACATGTACCCGCCACAGGCTGGTTGCAG
>JAPXVT010000027.1:11044557-11056666 GCA_029823135.1 Acanthurus reversus
CCGGTGATGTCAGCCCCTCCATTCATGAAACACATGAATAATTGAGGAAGCAGCAGGCTCAGTGCACCAGCACCAAGTAGAGCTGGAATGCAAAGTGAAAGCCATCTCTTTCCTCATTTGCTTTGTCTCTGTCTCTCACCCTCTCTCTCTGTTTCTCTCGTTTTATCTGCTCACGCATTCACCCTCAATCTCTTTCCTTCAGTTGCCAGGCTGTAGCCATGAAATTCTGTGAACGAGGAGCTGAGATCACGAGAGAAACAGCCATGCTCTGATACTAGCAGATGCATTAATCGGGCAGATGATCCGACGGCTTGGAGTGCAGAGAGAGAAAAGGGGAGGAATAGAAAAGTGCAGGTTGCTAGAGAGGACCGGAGCTTATCGTCCTCAGCTAGACAGAGGAGGGGAGAGCGGATGATAGGAAGAAAAAGAAAAAGCACAAGCCTCATTCCAGCTTCAGTGGCTTCCCTCCATTCTGCCAGGAAAATACGTTCTTTTTATCTCCGTTTGCCGTGTCCGCTTCCTCCTCCTTTCTCCCCCATCCTCCTGGCATGCTCCACAACTCGTCCACCCTCCTCTCTTTTATCCCAACCCCCCCCACCCCTTCCAACTCCTCTCGTTCCTCCTCTGTCTCATCCATGGCTCCCGCTGCGTGAATGAAGCCGTTTGAAAAGGGCTGATCGCTGAGCGGCTCTCTACATGGCTACAACCAGGTTAGTACTGGGAACAACAGCCCGCTTACCTGCCTGCATTCAGGCAGAATGACATGGTGCCTGCATAACGATTATTAGTTTCCCTGCTTGGCAAGATCAGCATGTACTATGTAGAAGGAGAATCCAAGGGGAGGACAGCTGCATCTCAGACCACCAATGCCTCTTCTTTGGCAGGTGGTGTTAAGGGCGATTTAAGCTGGTTATTAGGAGATCAGAGCTGGCCGGGGGAAGATCAGTGGCCCTAAGCCTGCTGAAGAAAATCTCCCTGCCTGCCTCTCCCTCTCTCTCCCTCTCTCCATTTCTCTGTCCAACTACCTTTCTTTCTTTCTTTACACTGAGAGAGAAAGGAAAGTGCAGGACGCAGTTCTTGGGATGATCCGCTGGATGAACAGCTCATTACCGCGGGCTGACTACGAGGACATGGTTGTGTTTGAGTGTGTGACGGTGGCCAACGAGGGCTGCCGCTGCCTCGAGGGCTGCTACGGCGAGGTGTTGAGGGACTGTGTCTTTCAGCAGCGGTATGGCGGGCTCTTCGATGCATGTTAGTGCCAGTTTGTGTGCGTGTGCAGATAGAGTGGATGGGTGGGGTAGGATGGGTTGGATTATATAATATGTCCAGCTCTTCTTGAGTCGGTAGTATTCGGTGGGTTAGATGTGTAGCGCTGCTTTGTTGGTTATTTAAATGCAAGCAGAGATGAATGTAATGTATTTCTGCAGTGTGTGGGTGTATTTGTCCACACGCATGCCCGTGTTTATGTCTGCATCTGTGTACTGTATGCGCATTCCTGGGCGTGCATGCGCAGTGGCTGCTGGTGAGCGTGGTGCTCCTCATGGCCTTTTCAAACCAAGCGGAGCTGAAGGGCCACTGCCAGATGGGTATTTTCCAGGATCAGCAAAACTGTGAAAACAAGCGGGGCCTTTAGAAAGGCCCGGAACTCTGTTCCATTGTGAAGCTGAACGACTGGACAGCTTGAGCCGGTTGGATTTAGAGCTTTAAAGCTTATTTAAAGAAAAGACTGTAACAAAGTGGTGCAAGCAGCATGCTTGTTTCCCGTATATTTTCTTTCTTTGCCTCTGTATGTAAGATCCTGACCTATTTTGAGAGACTTTGACGTGTAGGGGTCCCGTCTGATCGACGCCTTGAAGTCAGTGTCTGTCTGTCTGTGCAGAGCTCTGTAATGCAGATGAGTTCTGTGTTTGAGCCTTTGGGAACGATCCCTCTTGAACAGTGTGCAAATGATGCTGTGCTGTACAAAATTGGAGATTTTAGAGTTTTAATAATCCAGTAAGATGCTGACAACGTCAGATGTCGCACATTAGGATCACTTGCTGTCTGAAAAACCACATAATGTTGCAAAGATGGCTTAAAAGAAAATCCTCTCTTATTATCTTTCAGTTTAGTTTTGAAACTATTTTAGTTAATACTTGAGGGTTTTTCCCCCTTTACATGCAACATCAAGTTTTCCATGTTATTACAACTTATGTCCATGTATTAATTATGATTTTTTACATATTAGAGTAATTATTCAGTGTAGCAAAAGGCAAGTGTTTACGCCAGGGATATTTTCATTTTATCGACTGGTGAATTAAACAATGTTAGCCTTTCTAATCAGCTCCAGGGACAGTCAGTTAAACTTTTTATTACTATTTTGTACTTCATAATGCACAGGGCAAAATGCCACATTTTTCAGCCATTTTTAAAATACAGTTTGGTTATTAAAAAAGGTGATCAAGAGGTGACTCTGATATTCACTGTATCAGTTTTGTTTTTTGTTTTTGTTTTTTGGAGAAGTTTAGTCTTATTAATGAAATTGTGTTTAATTTTACTAGTTAAGTAATAACAGAAATAAATACTAAATTTAAATTTCCTTTAAACATCAGGGAAATTTGTTGTTTGGAACATCCTATCATCCATATTCAAATTAACAAGAAGCAATAAACAGCATTCAATAACAATATTTTCTCTCTATTAAATACTAATGGTAAATGTACTGTATTTATATAGGGTTGTTCTAGTGTTTCAATTGCTAAAAGCGCTTTTCCAACACAAGTCAGCATTCACCCATTCACACAAACATCCACACATTAAGGGCAGGGACTTCTCTGCGAGAGCCAACCTGCTCATCAGGAACTCGTGCACACACATTCACACACCAGTGGCACAGCCATCAGGAGCAATTTGGGGTTCAGTATCTTGCCCAAGGACACTTGGACATGTAGACCGGAGGAGCCGGGGATCGAACCACTGACCTTAAGATTGGTAGATGATCCGCTCTACCTACTGAGCCACAGCCCTAATACCTATACATGTAAATAAGCAATATTTTTATCAGTAAGTACAGAAAATGATCATTAAATGTGCAGAAACGAAGCCCTCGTGGGCCATTTGCACGGTCTGCCACTTTGCCTCCCCGCTGTATTTCCCGCTCAGACAGCATCCCTAACAGCAGAGCTGCTGAAGTAAATTTAGTCACACGCTCTGAATATTTAAACCTCTCTCTCTCTCTCGCTTTCTCTGTTTCTCTGTTTCTCTGTTTCTCTCTCTCTCTCTCTCTCTGTTCACTGTTGCTATAGTGATATTCATTCTAAGCTGAGTTTTGTTTGAGCCTTGTAGTTGTGTGGGCGGTGCTCTAAGTGAAATGGCCTTTTAATTGTTAAATTGTTTGTTAGCCCCCCTCTTTCTCTCTCTTTCTCTCTCTCTCTCTCTCTCTCTCTCTCTCTCTCTCTGCAGCACATCATTGAAGTCTTTGGATCACTTAATCAGTGCCACCATATAATTCAATAGATAATGTGAGTGCTGTTAAAAACACCGGTATACATGAGCACACATTACCATTATGACTCAAGCTGTGTTCGATTGCTGGATTTGATTCCGAAAAGCTTTTCTGAGCTGAAGAGAGGGGGGTTTTTTGTTTTGTTTTGTTTTATTTTTTTCACTCGTTGTCCATAATCATTGTCCTCAAAAGCAATTATCAATAGGTCATATGTTTGTACAGAAGTAATGGACAGATACTGTGCAGGTAGTAACAGCTGCATCTGTTGTTCTACAGCTGAAGGCCCCATTGTGCTTTTTCATTTAATTCCCTGAGCCTTACATTGCAGAGATAAAGCCTTGGCCGCTACTCTTGCTTCATGTCAAACTCTCTGTGTTTTGTTTCATGAAGCCATTACCAACAAAGCAGCTGTGATGGAAGCCTTTTGTCCGCTCCTCCGCAGGCTAGCGTCATCTGCGTGTTCACTCCATCCACACCACCATGCTGGTTCAAAGAGCAAACCGTTGTGTGAATGGCTGATATCGGGCTTAGTCATCCATTTGCTGATGACTGAGGAGCTGTGTCCCTTTTGTTTACCGGCGTGTATCCAGAAAGGTGAGGTGATCCGTGAATGGCTCATCTGCTAAAAACAACTAGTGGGGGTTCCTGTAGCAGAAGAAATGTTATCGTGTTCTGCACGGAGGGGAAGGATGAGGGATGATCCTCTTGTTCATGTGTTGTTTTATGCAACAGTTTTGACTCTCTTTTGTTTTTTCACGCGGTTCTTGTTGCCCAACCAAAGCTCTTAGCAATGAAAGATTTGCTCTTTACATAAATTTAAAAAAAAACAATGTAGCTTTATCTCTATCTGTTTAGTATTTATATGTCGTCCCAACACCTTAACCCCAAGAGGTTGAACAATGCATCGATTTATAACATCATAACAGTCACATCAAAAGGTTTCAGCCTTTTTTGGCTGGTTAATTAATGACCTAATGAGAGTTTATTTGAACCCATATTTAACCTGAAACCTACCCAGTCTCGCACATATCCATCCTCACCTGAAGTGTACGAGGAGGAGTGTGAATGTGTGTGTGCTCCTGAGCATATGATGAAGCAGACTGAGACACCATTCCCCTAACTAGGATGTGCGATGATGCAATCTTTGTCTCTTTGTTTATGTTTGGGCAATCTCGGAACCCATCAGCTGCATTCGCCGTCTGACTTCTGGTAGACAGCAATACAGCCTCTGGGGGCAAGCCCCATTATTCTTGGGCTTCCGTTGGAGGAGGTGAATTTTCGTTTCCGGCCTCCCTCTCCACGTGCCGCTCGCTGTTTACAGTCCAACTGTTTACGGTCCGACGCGAGAATGGAGTTGGAGTTGAGAGACCACATCTACCAGCGGATCTTTTCACAAGCAGCCAGTTTACATGCCGTTAACAGTTTACAGTCTGCCATTAATTACGCTGACTACAAAAGACTACGACCGTAAACCAGGGCTTTCCTGGTACTAAGATCGCCCTACCTTGCATACATTCAGTGAATGTAGAGTCTGTTTATAGAGAATAATGTTTGGGTGGTGCTTGCACATTTTTTGCAGGACAACATGCAGTAGTGGTGAATGTAGTTACTTGGGATAAGAACACTTTGTGTCATTTGTCTGTGTTAAAATGTCTCTGTCTATTGTGGCATTACAGTCAGGACAGATACTCTTGGGCTAGATGGGAGGTTGTAAAAGAAGTTAGCGTTAATATGAAATACAGCAATTAAACTCCGTAAGAAGTGTTACCGTACTCTGAATAGATCGTTTGTAGCTAATAGTTATAAAATTTTAAAAGGTATAATGATGATGCAGCCATTTAATGTTTGTTCGTTTAACGCAACAAACTGACACACCTGCCACGGTTTGAAACTGTCTGTGCTCTGCTGCTGTGAAATGATGATCCTCCTGTTAATCACCCTGCCCAGGCAGACACAATGCCAGATGTCAACAAGGTGCAGAACTTACAATAACTGATGATGAGCTTTGAGCCTAATCACCGCATCGTACGTTGTCACCTCTCCTGATCAAGGTTCACACGGTGAAATCTTGAATTTATTCAGTCGGCACTGCACTGCAGCCCTTATTGAAGCTAAATCCCTCTGATTTCAGTCAGAAAAGCGTGCAGACAGAGGGACGAAGTATGGAAGGATCGACGATCGACTATGACTGTGACATAATCCCTCACTTGCTTCAGATAGTTTTGAACTGGATGCACCAGTGTTTTTTAGTTGCAGCATGTGGGCATTTTAACGTCCTATCACAACTGTCTTAAGTAAATGTACCTTTATTCAAGATATTAAATAAAATTTTTGCATGTCTATGCTGGACATTAAAAAACACTCTTCTGCCAGTGTTACATCTCTTTAAAGTTTACTTTTAAGTACACACTATTTTTTTTTCAAGATTGTTCTTTTTAGAGCTTCTTTAATTTTAGATCGACAAGAACAACCCAAGAAGCAGCCACCAAAAGGAAACTGATGTCCTTTAATAAGACAATAAGAATGACCACTAGCCAATATACAACTTGTCTAATAAGAAAGCCACGACATATGATGAAGGAACTTTCCTGGGAGGAAATGACCCATTTTATTAATGCGTTGCGCTGCCCCAAGGAGAGCTGCAGCTCAATGAAAGAAATGGTTCAGTTATACATGACAAACAGAACCAGAGGCCTGACATGCGGAGGATGGAGCCACAATTAATTTAAGTCATTTACATTATAGTCATTTAGTGTAAGTACACAAAACCCACCCTACTGCTATCTTCAGCAAGGTACAATCAGTATCTAAATCTAATAGACGGTCACATAATATGATTTAGTTTTAATGCACCTTGTTAGTGCGGATGTTTCAAGGGATCACATTTTGTTTCCAAAACTAAAAAATAAACCTAGTAACTTAGTATTAGTTCTCAGTAGTTACAGTTTTCAAACTTTGTTTTCGGTCTGTATCTAATTTGTTACAATGGAAACAGCCATTCACCTGCGCTGGCTTGTCATGGCCATCATGCAGAAAGAAAGACCCACCTCTGTTTACACCATAAAACAATAATACGCATATGAAATAAAACATTAACCCCAAAGGAAAAAAAACATTTACTATTTCACACAACAAATACTTTATATTTAATAATTGATGTGGGTGTTTTTGAGGGCGTCGTCTGTTAACTATTAAAAAGTTTAAAAGCATCTCTCCAGAGCAGGTTCACGGGCGAAACCTTTAATTTTTACTTTCCCCATCTAAGCCAGTTTGCATGTGTACTGTGTGTGTGTGTGTGTGTGTGTGTGTGTGTGTGTGTGTGTATGTGTAACCCAGACAGTCTGTTGGCTCAGACAGACATTATTGCACATGCTGAATATCAGTGTAGTCTGCTCTCTACCATCATACTGAGGATTTGTACTCAGACTTCACACACTGATGGATGACATTTGCTACCTGTAAAACCAGAGATCTGAACAAATAAAAAGGAATGCTTAAGATACGATAATTAAGGGAAAAATAGAAATTAAATAGAAAAAAATTAATAGAGAAAATTTCACCTGCAGCTCTGCTGTGAATTAGACTTGGACTTAGATTTACTTTCTTGATCCCACATTGGGAAATTCATTAGATGGATGAGTAGCTGGATATATGCTGCTGATAGATAGCATTAAAAAAAAGGGTATGTGTATAGAAAATACACCAGAAATTTACAATGTAAACACAATATAGGAATATACTAAAAATATGTGTGTACTGGAGAAAAAAACAAAAACATAAAAATATGAACTGAGACTTAAAATACTAATATGTAAAATAAACTGTGGTGTACGTCGACTTCAAATCATAATGTCCAACAATTAACACATTTCAAATAGAAATTCCACTGCAAATATACTTCTTATCAGGATAAAAGGGAATAAAACAGCAGTCGGTGCACAATGTACAGTACAGTCAATATGATAATCCACCATAATTGATGTCAGAGGTACCATAACAAACCAGACGTGCATTGAACAGATGTGCAGCCTCTGTGATGTCCTTGCATTTTAACATCAGCCAGCTACTGGTACAGCACACCCTGACGGTCAGACAGAAGCTGTTGCCTCTGTCCCCCATGATTCAAAGCTCTGAGTTGCTCTGAAGTCCCAAATGTAACAGTAGATCCGTAATTCATGGCCAGTCACAGCAACCATTGGCTGGCAGTGACGTAATGGCTTGCATAACGCCATGTCAAGTAACTGTGCCTGGCGGGCGCCCTGCCACACAGATCACTTACAGAGCCTTTTGTTAGCTTCTGTCAGTGTGAGGAGAAGGCTTCTTGCTGAGCCATTGATGTGTGTGCATGTGTGTGTGTGTGTGTGTGTGTGCTCGAACAGAGGCTACCTGATAGGAGTTTTGTTAAGAAAGGACAGGGCCTGCTTGTCCTTCAAGACAGCAGTCTGTCCACTCAGCTGAAGGGCTGTTATTAAAGAAAATCCCCTCGTTAAAGTTAACAGTGTATCTGTGTAATATTAAAGAGTTATATGTTATAGGCCTGTTTTAATAGCCAGAATGATGCTTTCGCTTGATTTTATCTCTGATTATTTAATCTTCCAGAGTGGCTTTGCTGCAGCCACATTAACACTTTAAGCATCTTAGCACAAAAGAAATCATAATTATTTGAAGGCCTCATATTTCACAGTGTTCGAAGTAAACAGCTCAATAAATGTCAGCTTCGAGACAATAAAAGCAGAACGTTTTTCCAAACTCAGTACATTTCTTAATCAATTTGGCGACAAGCTCAAGAACAAACATATCGATTTCCTTGTGGCTTTTAAAATGCAGCAAATCCTCGGGCCGTGCGTGACGGCGTCCTGCTGCATTTGTTGCCCTCACTGCTGCTGCTGCTGCTGCCCCTGTTGTTGTTATTGTTGGTTTCCCGTATTAGCTTAGCTGTTATTAGCCAGGTTAGCACATGGCACTCCAAGCCTGTTAAGCCTTGAATGATGTAAGCATGAGGAAACAGTGTTTGTGCTGCTCTGCTGTCCACACTGATCCTTCAGCCAACGCCGCTACCTTGCCTGGTGTTTTCACTGACTTACTTAAGGAATATTTAAGATCTAAAATGCAAGACTAGATTATTCTGTATGTCACATTTTTTGTAAGCATAGAAAACTTTAGAATGAATGAATAGATGATGTTCTCATCCCCTTTCTTTCTCTTTTCTTTTAGCACTGCCAGTAACTCAAACAAGAGCACACCTGCCTGCTCACCAGTCCTGCGTAAACGCTCGCGCTCTCCCACACCACAGAGCCCGGAGGGTGAGAATATGGTCGAGAAGGGTTCGGACCACTCCTCGGACAAATCCCCCTCCACGCCTGAGCAGGTTGTCCAGAGAACGTACTCCCTGCAGTCAGCAAGAAGCGGGGGAAAGAACTCAAAGGTGAGCAACCAGGAGACGCTCCTCTTTCACCTGTTTGAGGCATGTACTTTGTACCTGTTAAATAGAAATGAAGACCGTAAATTTGGTACACTTTTACTGACGTTAAAAACATATCAAGTATGTAAGAAGAATGCTCATCAGTGTGTCCTTTCCGCTGAAGAGTCGGTACTATAATGAGGAGAGAGAGAGATTCCCGGTAGAGAACACTCATAGAGCACTTTGTTCCTCACAAAGCTGTTCTGACATTTTCACAGAATAGCTGTTGGGACAAAAGGTGCCAGTTCACACACGTGGGTTAAGGTTAGACGGGTCAGAATCAGGCTTAAAACACTTCTCAGTTGTCGCTGACTGCATGAATTATGACACATTGTTGTATAGGTGATGATCAGGCAGACATGTTTGATTTATAGAAACACAGCATGCCTTTTACAGCCTCTTCAGATCACCTGACTCACAAACTCACATCCGTATTTCTTTCAAAGGTTTAAAGAACGGTTACTTTCACATTAATGCTAATAAAAAGAAGAAGGAGAGAGAGTGCATGTGAAAGAAGTAGGAATATCACGTTATCCCCCTTTTGTGTTATGTAGAAACCAATCGGATAGACCACAGAAGTGAGGTCAGCTGCAGCTTTTATTTGTTTGACATTCTACTGATCTCTTGAGACGGCAGTTGAAAATATTTATTTCTCTTTCTGTCACTCATGCAGCCACTCATAAACGCGTCAGTCAGCCCAGCTGTTTTCCTTCTTCCAGCGTAGTGATGTACCCTTTGAGATGGTTATTAACTTGAGAGACTGCACCCTCCTCTCCATTCCAGCTTTTCATTTTTACATCCCATATATACTGCAGAGTCTTTTACTCTCTCTATCCTTTTCTTAACTACAGTTAAATTATTGACATGAAAGTTTAATCCGCTTGTGGGAAAGCGTTATTTATACATTCGTATGTTTACTCGACTTCAGTTCGAATCAGTGATCTAGGACAACGAAACAGGTTCTGCAGGGATACCTTGTGGTGCACACGGTTTTGGTTAGAGGTTTAGAATAAGGAGCAGGAACTAACAAACAGCATGTCTTCATGAAAGCACAAAGACATGCTAGCTGTCAAATCATTACTTCACCTAATTCAAACCTTTGCAAAGGCCCCTTCACACTGAGAACGATAACTCTAAAGATAACTATAACTATGAAGTTTTTTCTCACGTATGTGTTCACACTACAACTATAACAATGAAAACATCCAAACGACAACTATGACAATAGTCTTGATTCCATCTCGAAACGATTTTTTTTTAATGCACGGGCAATGATAAAACATTTTCGACCAATCAAAATAAAGTACAAAGGGAAGGGGCGTGCCTTCCATTTGTTTACTCCTACAGCAGAAGTATTTTACTCGCTTGGTTGGGTCGTCTTGCAAGAGTGAAAGGACGCTATCAAACTGCCGCTGGCTCATGGGAAAACATCGGTAGAACTTGTCTTCAAAGGATGACAGCTCACGCAAAAGAGTATTTGATTCTCCCAGCTCCTCTCTCTTCTGCAGTAATTCACGAACCCAGATCCTTCAGCTATGTCGTTTATTTGCTTTTTTAGATGGCCAGTAAATTGAAAGCAGATCTGTAAAATAATCTTCCTCCATTTCCTCAGAGAATCAGTGCTGAAAGAAAGATATCTTGAGCAATGAAATATAGTTATAGTTGTCTTTATAGTTATTGTTCTAAGTGTGAAGGGGCCTCAACTAAGACCATGTGCTCCAACCGTGTTCTTTCTAAACTGGTAGTGTGATAGTTGTTTCAGCGAAGATAATTTAGTTTTTGACTCTTCTGGCTTGTTCACCTGTTAGATGGCTATGCCTACATCTTGTGAACAGATTTTCGTAACACGCACATGGACGAATGGGCTGAAACTTGGCATCTCACTATGCCATTGAGAAATTTCATGATCCTTAATACCTGATTCAGTTCTGTGGTAAAAAACAAAACATAAATAAATTAATGAATTCCACGTTCTTTAATGCACACACTTGTCTCTGTACACTCAGAGTGCTGCAGGAGTTTAAAATTCACTGATCTCCTGACTTGGCGATAGACCATTAGTCTGAGGATATTTGTTATAAACAATAATGTTACATTTTGATGACAGATAACAGGTTGAAAAGTAAGAAACATCGCCCTCTACTACAAGCTATGGTTGTAGTAAGTTGGAAGGGTTTACACCTACATGAAAAGTTCAGTGGCATCGTTTGCAAACTAGCTTTTATTAATTAAACCATGATGATCAGCTCAAATACAAACTAGCCCACTTCCACATGTTTGCAATGAGACGGAGGCAGAGATGTTGCCGGTGTTGCAGCTGTACTTGTTTTACATGCTGTTGTTCTTCTGTGCTGATAGGTGTTATTCTTTTACTGTCAAATGGAAGACTACAACACTTAAAGGCAGAGGTGGAAAGAGTAATTAAACATTTTTACTCAACTAAAAGTACTGTTACATTGCTGAAATATAACTCAATTACCAATAAAAGGAAAAATGTTAAAAAAAGCACTTAAGTAAAAGACAAATTGCTGTTGTAAAAAAAATTACTCAAAGCGCTAGTTATTCACTACAGTTGTTTCCAGGCCATGATTTTTTTTCCTTTCGTTTTTTATTCAGGCCTATTTCTTTTTTCACTCAGTAATGTATGTGATTTAAAATGTAGTCAAGTACAGTACTTAAAACAAAACCTACTTAAAGCTGCATAGGGCAACTTTCTTAAAAAATAATGATAATAAAAGTGTATTTTTTCTAACTATTAGTGAGGGATCCTTGCGGAAGAGTGCCGAGCCCTAGCGGCCTCTCCTACGTCCACTAAGTCTGTAGATATCCGTGTTATTCGGCGTCGCCTGGTGTCTTACACAATCATGGCGGAAGCAGAGGGAAGCTCAACTTGTGCGAAGGAGAAAATTATTCTGTCCCAGTCCCAGTATGCAGTCAAAGAAGAGGTACGATAAAGCTCTCCACAAAACAAGAGTGCATTGCCTGCCATGCGCTGCCAGTGCACTTGTGTTTCTGGATAACGTGGTCATTTGTCGGTGTACTGGAGAAGTTGCCCTATGCTGCTTTAAGTAAAAGTAAAATTACAGATTTTAAAAACTACTTTAAAAAGTACAAGTATACAAAAAACTACTCAATTACAGTAATGTGAGTAAATGTAATTCATT
>JAPXVT010000027.1:11259974-11275357 GCA_029823135.1 Acanthurus reversus
AGGCTGGCTTTACCACAGTACGCAAAGATAGTCAATATTAACACTTGCCAACGCTTTCTGTTAACATTCTCTGGCTGGCGTTACCATACGTTACTTTATGAATCATCCTGTTCTTGCTTTTGTGCAAATTATAACTTCACTTAGATAAAACAAAATATGTGAACGCAAAGTGACTGAGAAATTTAGGATTATACAAGTAGGTTAGACTTCATATGAAAAGTGATGAAAACAAGAACAACTCTTAACCACGCAGCGTTAGCTGAAAAAGCTGTATTAGCCTAGCCTAACGTAACTAACGTTAGTTACGTGTATTAAGCTAACAGTAGAAATACTTTACAGTCTAAGTAACGTTAGCGGTCGGTCTACCGGCAGACACAAATTAACGTTACTACAAAGCATGCCTACCACAACATGATACATCCACTTACAACTTGTAACGTTAATAAAATGATATGCCAACGTATTTAGTTGGTTTGCTGATATATGCTATTTAATTTATCTCTTGATTTTACAATGGTCTGTCACAGTTTCGTCTAACGTTACTAAACTTTTTACTTTGCGTCACTTTGCCTGCGTGGCTGGGCTGCGCCGGTTAATCCACGTGATGCGGAAACTTCACTTCCCCACCTTCAATGGGAAACTGATGAAATGAGAAGTTCCAGCATCAGAGGTAAGCGCTATTATTGCGCGAAAACGTCAAACTCGCAAAGCTGTGAGGTGGACCGAGGGAAGGAGAGCTGGACATACGCAGGTATCGAAATGATTTTCTTCCACGATAAACTAAACAGAGTGTAGGGTGTGAACACATGGACAACGTTAGCTGTAAATGACCGCATGATTGCAGTTTAATTTCATGCTCCAGTCAGAGTGTTTATTGTCTGTTTTGCTACTTCATTCACGTTTTGTACACACTGTCTCTGTTTACTAGGTCTTTACTGTTGAGGACCACAGTTTGCACACCCTCACTTGGAGAGGAGCCTCCCCCTGGTCTGCAGTGACTATTGGACTCCCCCCATAAATCATTAACCACATAACACCCCCCATGACATACTCAGACTGACAAACAGCAACAAATGTAAAGGACAGCAAGGTCATTGTTCAAGCAGAAGGACCCTTTTTTATAAATAGGTGCCTAAAGGAAAGAAAAGATTATATGTAGCAATAGAAATTTTATGCCTATAGCACGTCAGTACAAATAATCACACAAAAAAAGACAAATATGAAAACAAAGTTGATTTAAACAGGTAGAAGACCTCGGCCTGGGAGGCCTGATCGGGTTATAATCAGCAAGCAAGTTAGAAATTTACTAAAGCCAGATTGTTAAGGTGCTTCATAGACCTGTTACTGTGTTTTAATGGTGACATTGTTTTATATTAGGAGCCAAAAATGTTATTTCAGTTCTGGACTATGTTGCAATTTCATTTCCTAATTGTTAATAAAATCTTGCTAATAGAACTTTATTCTAACCAATAAATGCATCAACCCAAAAGAATTGTGGTATCAAAGTATTGATATGTCTGACGTGATAGGTTTAACATACAGCATTGATGTCACAAAAGGATTGATAAATTCCTTTTCCAACCCTCTGGCTGGCCGGCACATGGTTACAGCCCGGATTGAATCAGCCTCAGGGTAGAGAAGTTGACCATTAACCTCCTCTAGTGATTGCAAACACCTCTCCGCGTGTAAGCAGCTGTTTCTGTACAGTGGATCCCGAAGCAAAGTTCACTGTCACAGGCAGCAGAAGTCTGTCAGACAGCAGGAGTTTGCTCCCTCCTCTAGTCTGTCCTCTGCTCTTCCAGTTTTTGCCGTTTTTATAGGACTAAGTCTGCAGCCATGGCTAAAGCAAGTTATGGATACTACCGAGGCACGATATTCCTGGCCATGTTTGTCGGCTACACGCTGTACTACTTTAACAGGAAGACTTTCTCCTTTGTGATGCCTTCACTCATGCAAGAAATAAAGCTGGATAAGGATGACCTGGGTATGACTCTTTGCTTGTTTGTCCTGTTTTGCAAGTTGTACAGAAAAAGAAATGTAGTTCACAATAAATTTACAGAGGTCGTTTTTAATTAACATCCATGCTTTCTGCAAAAAATTCTAATTTTGATTTTTTTTCTTGAAAATATAAAAAAAATCAGAAACTGGATGTATGATCAACCCCTTAAATGACACCTAAGCATGGCTAAATATACATGCTGTTGCATTGACATATACTATGTTTCACTTTTTCTTGCTAGCTTCTGCCATGCGTTACATGTTAACTGTGTATTTCATTGAGAACTTAAAGTCATAGCAAGATTTTAAGGTCCTAAATATCTCCACGTTTAATCAGCTCTGTGTACATTTCCTCTTTTCCTGCCCTCCCTTTGCTCAGGAATGATCACCAGCAGTCAGTCTTTGGCCTACGCTATCAGTAAGTTCATCAGTGGCGTGCTTTCAGACCAGATCAGCGCCCGCTGGCTCTTCTCCATTGGCCTGTCCGTGGTGGGAGGCATCAATGTGGTCTTCTCCTGGTCCTCCACTGTCGCTGTCTTCTCTGGCTTGTGGTTTCTCAACGGTCTGGGCCAGGGCTTGGGTTGGCCTCCCTGCGGCAGGGTGCTGCGCAAGGTACACGAGCCACAAGCCAGTACAACAAAGCTGCAGAAATTCATTCATTTGATGTGTTTATTTTTACATAATACACCTTATAATTAACCATAAGCACACAGTATGTACTATATCAGTTTAGACAGAAACGCAGCCCAAATTAAACACAAATATATGATATAATATAAATATATACACACACAATAAGGAGTTAAAAATAACAAATAATGTCGCTGGGCACTGGTCGAATTACTCTATGGAGGAAACATTCATTAGCCCCATCACATTTAAAGTTAATGTTTTTCAGGAATAGAAGAAAGATTTTAACTTTGTTTACATGCACCAGTAAATGAGGTCTCTGTAAGTTTGAAGCCTGTAGCTTATTGAAAACTGCACTCTGCTTGTGTGGCCAGTTCATCTTTAAACGCCTTTAATACAGAAGATTTTTCACCAAGCTGACATTTGTGTTGTCCAAAAATTTTTCTTTTAAATGGGTTCAGAAAGGCTTTCTACAGATGGAGCATCACCAATAACTTATACGGCATAAAACTATAATTCAGGGATAGTTGACCATGAGATCAAGAGTTAATGTTTGCAAAGCCTAAGAAATGAAACCCGTGTTATAATGTAGGTACAGTGTGAGTGTTTGACCCGGCTGATTTGTAGCCTGTAACATTGTGCAATACATGAACTGTGAGACGACTGCCATCCGCTCAGTTCATTGTACTGCACTTGTTCAGTCGTTTCATTTCCTCTTTTTATAATGAAACCCTCTGTATATTCTGTCTTGATTTCACGGCATTATTTCCCTTCTCTGCTCTCAGTGGTTTGAACCCTCTCAGTTCGGCACATGGTGGGCAGTTCTCTCCTGCAGCATGAATCTGGCCGGCAGCTTGGGCCCCATCATCGCCACCGTGCTGGCCCAGAGTTACAGCTGGAGGACGATACTGTCGGTCTCTGGAATGATCTGTGTGGTATTCTCCTTTGTCTGTCTGCTGCTCATCAAGAATGAGCCCAAGGACGTGGGGCTGCCAAATATCGAGGCAGCTGCCAAGAGCAGTAAAAAAGGTAATACTGACCTTTAGAAGGTTATTCAGACTAATTCTGCAGGTTTGATAAGTTTCCAGCTGACACTTTTTTTCTCTAACGACTGTGTCGTCTACCTTAGTATGTGCTTAAACGCAGCGTGTGTATTTCGTGTTGTGACTAAAGGTCAGTGGACTCTGCACCCAGTGTGCCCCTCACATGTCACTTGTGTGAGCCGTGTGTAGCTCATGCATAGGCAAAGTGAAAGTAACATGTATGGTGAACAGATGGTTTGTTATGTTACACTGGTTACATTGTGTTGATTGTGATGTTTTGGATATAAACAAAAGTACTGGATCGACAAATAATAATCTGTTTTTCACCTACTCTCTACTCAGCATCCTCCACAGATGAAAGCACCCTGTCCGAGTTCCTGCTGTCACCCTACCTGTGGCTGCTGTCTGTGTCCTACCTGGTGGTTTTCGGGGTGAAGACGGCCTGCACCGACTGGGGGCAGCTGTTTCTCATTCAGGACAAAGGCCAGTCTACGCTCATGGGTATGGAAAGAGGGTGTAGCTGACACCTCCAAGTTCTGCTAAGAAACATGTTGAAAGTTCATGTTCATTAGCTTATTTTTTCTCGTGAATCACCATTTTATTGTTCATAGGCAGCTCATACATGAGTGCCCTGGAGGTCGGAGGCCTGATAGGCAGTCTGGCAGCAGGTTTCCTCTCTGACAAGGCTGTGGCAAAAGTGAGTTTGTTTACAGGACACATCTGAATGGTTTTAAATGATTTGGTCATACAGTTTAGACTGTAACTATTTTTGACTCATTCTGTTGCTTTTATCTTGTGCAGCATGAGGACTGCTGCACATACACGTTAATTCTCTCTGCAGCTTTGCCTCCACAATCAGCTACGAGCAACAGAACTGACTTTATCATTTAGCCAATATGGTTAAGACTTCTGTAGGGCAGTTATCGATAGGGATTACAGGTAACACTTTCTATGAAGCCTGTCTTTATAATGCATTATAACACATAATAAACATTTATAACACATTGTAACACATTAGGAGCACACTTATAATGCGTTATAGGTGGTTATGGATTGGGTCAGGTTTAGTGTTTGGGTTAGGGATAACCCTAACCCTGAGAGTCGCCACTTGCTACACACATTTATATGGGCGTATGCAGAATTCAAATACTTTGCACCACGTCAAGATTTAGACCCGAATCAATCATAAAGACTAAATACTCGTAAGTATCGTTTTTCAGCTGAAAAAGGTGGTTTAGGGGTGTAGTTACTCTTAAAGATTCTAATCTGTTGAATAATTCTCCGCATCACTGTTTTGTACGTGTCTGAGCAGTGGCAGTTTACAGGTTTGTGGTTTTGAATGCTCATTGTGAGAGCAGCCTTTTCTTTTTCACACAACACCATCGCTGCGTCTCAGGGAGCAGCAGAAGACGACTCTGTCACAGTTGACTGAAAGAGAGTTCAGCCTCAAACTGTTGGGTTTGTTCTCATTTCCAGCCCCGTCATTTACCCTCATAATGTTTCGTTCATGTCTGCTGTGCCGTTGTTGTGGTGTTGATTTCGAGAACACGAGCAGCCATTCACTTCTTTATTATAGGCTGAATGAGGAAATTTTCTAAACTCAAATATTTCTCCTCTGTTACGCCCTGGCATCTTCTTTCTTAAGTGAAAATGTCAAACCCTTACATTCAAATGAAATGTCATTACATTACCGTGAGGCATATTTAAAACTCATCACATGGATTGCACTTAGATTTTGAACTTCAGCAGTTTTCATTCCTGAGTTGATGTTCTCTGAAATACCAATTTCTTTCCAGCTTATGAGGTCTGTAACGACTAAGCATGAACCTCTATCAACTAATGCTCCTGCAATTCTCTGCAGCCCTTAACAGCTTTCATGAAGGCAAAGCCAGCAATCTGGCTGATACAACAATCCAGCATAGGTGGGTCAAAAGGTCATGGTCATTTCTGTGAGTGACAGCTGTAGGAGCTCAGCTGGACAAGGCCAATATGCTGCAGTGTAACCAGGCACAATCCGGTCCATCACACTGTGTCTGGCGAGGCCCAGACAAGCCAGGCATTATGAATAGCCCGCTGTGACTCACCCAGTAATGGCTGTAAAGGTTTTATTATCTTGAGCCAGCCTGCTCAGAGACAAGATCAGAGCCGCCTCAGGAGGAGTCCCCGGGGACCACTCCGTACCCCCCCCTCCACTCCCCCGCCCCCTCCCCTCCGCCACCCACAACCCTGATGAATGACTTCACACTTTCCACTCATCATGCCTTTTGTCTTCTTCTTCTTGTCTATAAGGCTTACTAGAAGAGTGATTTTCCCAGACTGATTGAGAATTGTAGAGATGTGTACGAGACATTAAATCCAAGCGCAACAATCCCTCAGAAGAACTGGTAAAAGATCTCCTTTTTCCTGGAAAAAAAAGTTAAAGCTTTTTCATTGTGTTAACAGAGTGTTTACACTACAGACAGATTTAAATTGAACACTTCCAGAAGATTCACTTTGGCTCTGTGACCCAGCTTGTACTTTTTTCATTTTGACAATGGAGACTCTCACATTTTAACCGTTTTTCTGGTTGGACAAAAGTAGTTCAGCCGCAATAATGTAACACATCTTTATATAGCCATCCAAGTTTTCTTCCAACAATGATCCATGGAAAAAGAATGTTGTTTTACAGATTACCTTTCTGTAATTTTCTCTTTTATTAGGGGAGTACAGATACATCGATGTATCGATGCATCGATATATATTTCTACGATACAACTACATCAATAAATTAACAGCAAATTGTTCTTCTAGTGTGACTTGTATCATTCTAAAATTGCTTCTTAAAGCAAAAATCCAATTGTACTGATGCTAAAAATTAGTGCCTCGTATTTAGCATGTCAAACATTGTTGTGTGGGTGTATTTTTTGCAGTTATGATGGTAAATAATTGTAAACATTACTCCAACTCGTTCTTAAATGTTAAATGCATGCAGATTTTGTCAGCAGCGTCACCTCAGATAATGGGAGGATCATGGCAGGGAGGCATCAGGAGAACGAGAGATTTTCAGTCCATGTTTGCAGTAAACAGACTGAACAGAGGCCTTGCTTTGAATGTCCGTGTAGTTCAGTGTATCAAGCTTTTCCAGGGTTTTACCTCCGCTACCACCGCATAGACATAGGCATTTTCTTTTCCTCTGAACAAAAGTTGCAATGTCGATTTCTAGTCATTGAATCGCATCAAATCGTATCACTCTAAATGAGCTCATATCGTGCTTGGATCGTATCGCCAACAATGTATCATAATACGCATCGTATCGTTAAAATGTTTGTGACATCCCTGTCTTTTATACAACCTTAACCACAATCCCAGTGACATTTTCTGATTGGTCGAGGCTGAATGCAGTACACTTCCTCTTTTATCCAGGGGTTCATCAGTGACACGCTGCTTTTGGTCAACACATTTTGTCCTCATGAGACGACAAAAGCTGCACATGGGGCTCATGAGACATGTCCAGTGTAAACAACAACACTCTTCTCTCAGTTGACCTGTTTTGCTTTGTCCTTTCACACCAAAAAATGAGATCCTGTTTTTATTTCTCAGAGTGACTCATAAGTTTCCAAACAGAAAAAGAAAAACACAACACCTACACACGTTCACTCCGCACAAAAGGAGGATATTTTAGTACCTTCTCCTTCCTTGTGACTTCTGTAACTGTGTTGTTGGTAAACTATTCCTGTGCACTTTAGTGGCATGATTCTCGTAAGTGATAAAGGATATTTTTGGATTAAGCCAAAGCCAAAACTCACTTTCTGAGAAACCTGTTTTTGTCCAACCAAAACCACCAAAGCCCCCAAAATATTCCATTTTCAATCCTTTAAGACAAAGAAAAGACACCAAACTTCACCCTTTTTTCACTATTAAATCTTCCAGACTGTTTTCTTGAAAAGCGATTTTTAGAACAGTTGTTAACATTTTCTTGTCCGTTCGATAATTAAATAATTAACTTTTCGTTTCAGCTAGGGATGAACATGACTGGCTGGTTAAACATTTAAGTGCCCACTCCCTTGCTAGAAATACTAGTCAGTAAGTAATTATTCAATTAGCAGTATAGAGCACTGGTTAAACTGTTGCATTTAAGTGTTATGCAGCCAGCCTCCACTGCAGGCAATCGCCACCCCCCCCCCCTCCTGCACGCTCCAGCAGGTGAAAAAGTGAAACCTAAATGGGACACAGAGAGAAGGTCGTGTGTCGGCTGTGTGAGCAAAAGCTGCCATATAACCACTCGACCGGAGCGATGAGGAAGCAAGTTTGGCTAAGGCATCCAGACGTAAACCTGCGAGGAGAGCAAGGTACTCAGCAGACAAGTATTACAACATTTGTAACTCCAACCCACAGACGATGTGATGCCAGAAAATATAACCAACTCATAAGCGAAACGACTGCGCGTGAGCTGCTGCCACTATGTTCTGTTGAAGGCAAAGGCTTCCGCAAGTTACTGCACTGTATTGAGCCTCATGTTTGCTTATGTGTGCAATCTCAAAAATAAACATTGTGAAGTGAGGCATATTACAACAACATTTAAATTAACAGCTTGGTAATCGTCTTGAAGAATGTTCAGGCTAAATGGCTTCTAAACGCACGGAAAAATTGCATTTTTAAACGTGTCGAACTTCTACTTTAAGTTGTGCTCAACTTAGATACTTTCTTAGTGTTTTCTTGCCTATAGTCAAGAGTCGGTTTACCTGCCATTTGCAGCCAACACTGCATTGGGAAAAGGGGTGCAAGAGCTAAGAAGTACATAAAAACAACACGAATCACACAATACAATAAACGTACACAAAATAGAAACACAGCAAGGGACATAAGCACACTCATGGATATGTCCATCAGTCAATCTGCACAGAGGTAATAATATTAAGACAAAATAAGACAGCTAATATAAGAATACACAAAGTGCATGTGCATATCACAAGAAAGACAGTTAAACCAAAGAAAACAAGCTCAATGTTGAAGTGCAAATTCTACTTAAAGTGTGTAGATTGCAAAAAAAGCACATGTTGTTAAGGTAAAGTACTTCAATCGTTGGAATAATTCAATCTGTGCACTGCCGACTGCACGCTGCCTACAGACTAGTGGACGAGTCGCAATTAACATTTCCATTCAACCGTCAGGGAAATTAGTGACACCTGCATCCCTAGTTTAAGCACTAATGTATATGAAAGACAGCAGGTTGGAAAACTGTGTGTGCAAGACCATGATTTTCCCTGTATGTGCTGAATTTGCATCTAATGACAGGCAACATCATGTTTGTAACACATTAGCCCATAATTTGGCAGCTGCAGAAGTCGGTGACACACAGTTAACTGCGCCTCAGTCTTATGTTGCACCTCGTCTAAAATTCTTTTGCACAAAGGCATCAAATGTGTAAGGTAGAAAGATAAATGACTGCAGCAGGACTTGACATGTCTATTTCAGCAAGGGGAGAGCAAAACTGCAACATCGTTTGTACATCAGCACAACTGCATCAGTCACTGCAAGTGCCTACACTCCTGAAATTGAAGCGTGCCATGTCCTATTCAACAGATCAATGACACATGACAACGTCTCTGCCTCCGATACAACAGTTGTAATCACAACTAATATTTGTGATAGACAGACTGAAAGGGGAAGTTGGAAATACTCCTGCGCAACACTTTCCACTGCTCTATCAGACAGAATATCAGCATTTCCTGTTACCACTCAATTCTGACTCATTCAGCAGAGTCCCTCAATTCCTTTAAACACTTACCTCTGCTAGCTCTGAAGAAAGACTGTAATTTTCCAACAGCCCATTGAGCGCGCTGGTTTGTGCACGAACAGCTCATATTTTTGAAAAGTGAACCGAGACAGAAAATGTATGACTTGTGAGGCTGAAAATGAACGACTTTCTAGAATCTGCAAATGGGCCAATCACTCGACGCCAGCAAGACGACTCAGTTATTCATGCTTATAAAAATACTGAGGACTGAAACAATCTGGTCTCTCAGAGAGTATGTCAAGCAAGGCGATTTTTAACATCTTATAAGGCTGCAGAAACAGCCTCCACAGCGTAAAAGACTGCTATTTCTTGTGCTGTACTACTGAATTATAAATAATCAAAGCAGTGAGAATTACCCAAGGCTGAATGCCTGAAGGAACGGTGAATCTGAATGATGCAGCAGGGTGATATTACATTTTATCTAAACAGCAGGAATAGAGTCTTCAGTTTAATGGGTGCAAATGCAAATGCAAATTCACTCACTGTGATTGTAAATACCTCAAAATACACACATGCAACTATAAAGTGCAGCATGCAGACCAAGAGGGAGAGCAGACGCTTGAGATAATAGTAAAACTGTAAAGCTGCAATCTATTTACAAGGAAGGAGGGGGAGTTACGAGCTGATTGGAGTCACCCGCATCTCTGATTTAACACTTTAGAAGTTGAGCGCGGCTGCTGTTCGTATCTATATGATAATGTCGTCACCGAAGGGTTGTACCGGGTAAAAAGGCACAGGTAATTTAGAGGGGAAACATTAGCAAACGCATGGTGGAATGACAATGAAATATGGTACCAGCAGGTACAGGGTATAAAAAAGAAATGTAAAACAGATTCCAGCAGCCCTGCAACAAAAACATCTCTGTTTTATCTGATAATGGAAAATGTGTCACAGATGTGCCAAAAAACAAACAAACCTGAACCTCGGTTATTTTTGAACGTGTGGGTCGTCTTGCAAAATCTCTGCAACAATCAAAAAACACAAGTTTGACGACAGCGATGCTTTTTGCACTTCTATTTTAAGAGATCATGTCAAACTGTACAGGTGTTTATGATATTGCATTAGGGCTGGGCGATAAAACAATAGCCATATACATCGCGATAGACACGTCACCAATACAATAAAAAAACATTTCGATGTAACATTCGATAAATTAACTCACGGCTGCATGAAGAAACCAAGAATGCTTCTCCCTGGCTCAGAAACAGCCTGTCATGTCCCTCGATGATGGAGTGTGCAACAAGTGACAAGCAAGTCGCCAGTCATTTAACAGACAAACCCAGAGTGTGCGCCCTCCCCAGCTCATAAATAACCTATCATGTCCCTTGACGACGGTCAGCACTAGTGACGAGAAAAGCCAATTGGTTTGGTTTCACGGCACCACACACATGAAACAACAACAACAACAACACACAAACAAAAAAATGAGTGCAGAGGGAGGAGAAGATGTGGAGCAGGGTGAGGCAATGTGTGAACATTTTCCAACAGGCCACCGTCAGCCCTTTTAGCCGGCCAAGTGCTAGCACATACAGTGCGTAGTCACAGCTATTTATACTCTAAACTGTCCAATCATGTAATGTTAGAGTGGCTTTTTCTCTCACACACGCACTTCACGCCTGCGCTGAGGAATGCACGGGGATGAACGGACGGATTTGTGCCTGAAAAATCCTGATACGAAATGCTTACTAACAGTTTTTGGACTTGCGTAATTATTTGCACATAATCATCACTTATAAATATTATTAGTCTCAGAACCTTAGGTTGAGCGGCAGAGGTACACTGCTCGCCGACTTGCTCAGGCAACTTGCACACAGAGCTCCGCTCCGCAGGCGCTCTGCCGGCGAATAAGTATTTACTTTGATAGGTGAGCCATATGTTACTTTGCAACCTCGTTTGACAGTGTTAGCATTAATCACTGCCAATTACACAATTATTGCCTGTGTGCCTTGAAAAAAAGGTGGTTCAATTAAATGCAATTTTTTTTTTCTCGTGTTTTTTATTTTTTATTATTAAAAACAGGAATTTAAAAAAATATCAATAATTACCGATATGACTAATATTTTATAACAATATACTCTTTAGACAGACTTTATTTTTCCCAGTTGGAAATTTGTCTTGGATTTCACAGTGTCTACAGTATAAAACAGTAAAAAACAGTAACAATTCATTCATTCCAAACACAGTAAATATTAGTTTAAAACGATAAAGTACATCCGTCAATCCAAGCAACTTCACATTCCTTTTTCATCATCATAAGATAAAATCCCTCATAAAATCATGCACATATTAAAAAAAAAGATACTTTGAGAGCATAAAGTAGAAATAGTATCATGGTGTATAGTCATTCCATTTCAGGTAGTGCTGAGCTCTGTCGCCCAGTTCTATATTGAATTGACCTGCTGTGGCTATTAGCCATGTGGGATAGAAGCATGTACCTCGACTACCTAACCAAATGAACATGCTGAACTGCTAGATTAAACCAAAATTAGGAAATTTGCATAATATCATGAGTGCCTCTTTGAGAAAGTAAAGACAGTGGCCCCTCGAGCACAAGCAACTTCAAAAAGTTTCCCCAGATACAGATATGATAAGAGCCCGGGGCCCTCATCCTGGGAACAAGAATACAGAGGTAAGTTTGTTGCACTGTGTTTTTAAGCACACAGACAAGGTTTGTAAAAATGTAGAGAGCAGGCTAAAAATGATTATTTAGATTCATCCTGGGAAATGCTGTCTTTGGTTTATAAAAAGGTCAACTCAGCAGGTAGGGGATTAGCAGAATCACTGAGCAGGAGCAGCTGAGCCTCTGAACCTGATGAGGGATGGCTAACTCATTCAAGACACGACATTAAATATGCATTTCACTAAATCAGCAGTCGGCGAAAGAGAGAGTCAAAAGGAATGGGCCTTATATTTGCTGATTTAGAGACTTCCTTTTGAAAATTCTCAGGCAGTGCAGTGGTTCAGCAGGTTTGCGGGGTGGGGGGGTGGGGGGGGGTGGCAGCTTCTGCTGTGCAAGACTCAATACGTAAACTGGAGATAAAAACCCAGTGAAGTGAACTGCATTGTGTGATTCAATGAAAACATGTCCGCCTACATGTCAAATGAGACTGCCATTCTCCAGAACTGTCTGCTCAATGGAACAAGAAAGCCTGCCAATAACGGATAGCAAAGAGGAAGAGAAAGTGAGGGGGATAAAGGAGTCACAAGCGTTCATTAAAGAGCTTTAAAAAACAAAAAAAAAACAACCTCTCGCTCACAGAGAAGCTGAAAACAAGCAGAGGTCTGCGCTGTGGCATTTGTTCTTGGCCAACAGATCTATTTTTCAACAGCAGCATGCTCTACAGGAAAAGACATTGTTCGCAATCACAACATTTTCCACTACACCCCCTCTCTCAATTACTACATTCCGACGAGGCTTCCTCAGAGCCCATCATATTGAGCAGAGTGGAGCTTTATTGTACATGGCACATCTTGGAATGGAGCCATTGTGGGTTGCTGAGTGTATTCCAATTCCATCCCACTAAAAGGAAATCTTCAGGGCCGAAGCAGCCGAGTACAATCCCGGCTATCTCCTGAGGGACTGCAGCGGGGCGAGGAGGTCGTGCCGTGTGTTAATTGGACTCGTTGCGAGTGTTATTGAGGCAAAGAGGGTGAAGGAGGGAAAAGAGAAGGGCGTACATCACATGGCAAAAGAGGTTAGTATTTGAGGTGGTGGTGGTGGTGGTGGTGGTGTTGGTTGTGTGTGTGTGTGTGTGTGTGTGTGTGTTTGTTGTGGTTTTACAGAACCCAGCTGGCCGAGGGGCAGGGCATATGTCTGAAGTGGGAGGATGGGAAACAACCTTCACAGAGGCGCTGACCTACGTGGTCCCGTTCATGCTCTCTGGGGAACACCGAGTCATCACGCCAAAGACACCCAGCATGTGTGATCACAGTAATTAAATGGAGGCAATTGGTCACGGGTCAGCGAACACTTTACAGCCACGTGTGGACAATGAAAGAGGGAAGCCAACATGCATCAAAGACATGGCAAAGGTCATGAAAAAGGCTTCCAAGTCCTCTATAAACTAATTCTGAAGGGGTTATTTGCTTATTTAATCTGTTAATCCAGCAATTATTTCATTAATTCAGTTATTTAAGTATTATTTTTAAGTTTAAAAGTAAAAAAAACAAAACAAAAAACTCAAATATTCAAGAGGCATTACTCAATAAGTCATAAATGAAAGTGTCAGCAACTGCACAAATGCAATCTTGGATTTTATTTTATTTTAATTTTTTAAGAACTGAAGACATAATTGTTTTTTATATCCAATATCACTGTGATTTAAAAGAATAGCTTGAAAGTATTAAATGATTATATCTTTACAATGACATAGTTGCAGTCACTCTGAAATTAAGAACTATATAAATAACCAGTGTTTCGAAAATCCTTGAAAATCAAGTGAGTCCGCACAAATGTTACAACAGCAGCAGATGCGAACAACATCCATGCGATCGCTTTCAGAGCGATTTGATGAAAAAAATCCATCCAAACCCAAAAGTGCAGCAGCAGTGCTTTTTCCAAATGTGACCTACTGCTTTAATGCATTTCATTTTGGAAACATTTCAAAGACGATCTACTGTAAACACTCAGTCTTGACCATCTTGGTGGGCCTTTGCAACTTATTAAACGTTTATGTATTGGGATATCACATTGAAATGAACACATATAACATGAGAAATACTACCAGATGGTCTCACACCAGTTCCTAACTAAAGGCGATGCAAGCGACAGCCGATTCCTTTTTTTTTTTCAATGAGGATGTCCTCAACAACACCGAGCCACAGCGAACAGCAGCAGCAACGTGTCGCTTGTTGAAAAAATCACCCGCCTTCGCTCTATCTGAGCAAATTTTCACACACTTGGTCCATCTCCAGCCTACTTTGATTGGTCGAAATCGACACTGACATCCGCTGACCCCCACCTGTCAGCAATCAACTCGACCGCTCCTTCCGCTGCAACGTCGCTTGTAGTCAGTGTCTGTGAATGTTCTCATTCGTCCAGATCATAGTTATCTTGGAAACTGAATCAAAGTCAACTGGAATTAGTAATATATCTGTGAAGACGGATTTAATACTAGACAGTAATAGACAGACGCGATACACTGTCCAGACTAAGTCTGACCTCTATGATGATTTACCAGGATACCATCAAAGTGATGTTAGTAAATAGAATTAGTCTTCAGGAGACGACAACATAGTGTCTCTTCGCTCTTCTCTTCAACTCACATCCCTCTGGTTTTGTTTTTGTCTCAACACAGCTGGAGCGTGCAGCACTTGCTCCATGCAACTGCTACGATTACTGCTAATCAGTGAGGATGCTCACACTGTTGTCGTTAAAGTTACTGTTATCATGACTGGCCCTTTAAAGTTAAAGTTAAAGTTAACCACCGCTGATGCAGGATGTAGCTATGATATACATATAAAATGATACTGTCAACAGTACATTTACTCAGCTATGGATACGTAAAACAATGTTCTTGTTTAATATTCTAAAAGGTAGCTTGGGAACAGATCTGTAAATAACAGTTACTAGTCTTAATCAAGATTGTTAAACATAAAGGCAAAGTGCACGGCTAATCTAGCACCTTACAAAATGCAGTCTTGTATGAAGTACCCGTAAGCCATACCTGAGTAAAAGTAAAGATACCTCACTGGAAAATGACTCTGGTAAAAGTGAAAGTCCCCTATTAGAATATTACTGAAGTGAAAGTCTTAAAGAAGCTGGTATTTACTGTGCTTAAGTATCAAAAGTACAGTGAATATTAATGTACTTAAGTATTGAAAGTAGAAGTACAAGTAAAAAGTATGCATAAAAAGCAGTCAAGTTTGACTAGTAAAAAAAAGTTTATTCTGCATTTGCGTAGCCTCTGGTCTACATACTGACAGAACATCCCAGT
>JAPXVT010000027.1:11338290-11350754 GCA_029823135.1 Acanthurus reversus
TCTCACTGCAAATCCCATGACATCTGTGTTACTATCTGTATAGCTTTTGTCTGGCAGAAATCTCAACAATAAAAGCCTGTTCACACAAAAACTAAAAGACAGGCAACTGTTCTCAGAATAACTATCTCGGCAACACTTTACCTAAAGCATGCATCTATAATACATTGTGAACATACTTATAATATGTCATAATGCACTCAGAGTGCTGCATAATCATAGTTTTAAGCCAGGTTAGGTTAACCCTAACCATAATCAAAACCACCTATAACACATTGTAAGTGCTATAATGTGTTAAATACATTCATAATGTGTTATAATACATCACAGAGACAGGCTTCATGGAAAGTGTTAACACTATTTCATTTCTTCTGTTTGAGGTTACTGTATCAAGCTAACACCCACTATACAATGATGCCGAATGCATTTTATGTCTGTGACAAATGTGAAACAGCAACGTAGCATGACACTTACTTTCAGAATCTGTCCACCTTCAGGGTACCTCCTCAGAATATCTTTCAGAAATTCAACGAGCGGCGGTGTCGTCTGTCCAAACCTCCCTGTAAGAGCCAGGTTGAGTAAAACTCACTGTTGTAATAACTGGTTGTTTTGCAAAGAGGTGGTGGTTTGAATCCTACCTCCTCCTTTCAGGCCTCTTCCCTCCAGTGTGATTGACACTTCTGGGCTTCCAGCAGGCACCAAAGTCCTGATCTGCACACTGTCATCCAGCTAGAAAGGGGTTGCAATGGAGACAAAACAAAATTTAGCATAAAATTTACCTGTGCCTGAGGAAGTTAAATTAATTTTGAATGATTTAGCCTGTTAAATAGTAAAAATTTCGGGAAATGTACAGTAATCTTATCAGATAACAAATGTGGTACTGAATCAACAAAAAATTCAATTCAAAGTTCTTCCAGTAATCGAAGTAGCTGCTTTCATGTTTACTGTGTCCTCTAACAACTGCCTTGTACTGTGTGTTAGAAAAATGTTAGTGAAAAAGATATTAACAATTAAAAAGCTACTTCTGTAATAAACTCCATTTTACTACTCAATTAGCTCATAAAGCAGTTTAAAAGCCATATACAACTGACTGCCATGTTTATGACAACTATTAACATACTTATAATTCCTCCCATCAAGTTTATGGGTCATCAATCTCTCACCCCAATAACTGTTTAATCTTTTGGGTTTTATCACTGCATACATTACTGTGACAGACACTATTTACTCTGTGAATCTTTCAGAAACAGTGCAGCGGGGAGGCAGAGTGCGTGCCAGGCCCGATACTGCAGCTCCTGCTGTCTGACTGAGTGTTTTCAAGGTGACACTGTGACCCACTGCACTCAGCAGTATTAGCACATCAATGTGCTGTCTGGCAAACTGGGCTCTGCATAAGCAAAAACCCTCAGTCATCATCCTCATCATGGTCACTGCACTGTTCAATAATCTTTTGTACGATTCAGGGTGGGGGGTATTTAATATTTAATATGGGACAAACAAAGACACAGTCCCAACAACTGAGGCTTGTGTGGAATTAAGCAGTATTACAGGGTGTACTTAAATGTCATTTGAGCACGACAGTAATGCAGTCAGTGCTGTCGTGTATATCTGAGCACTTCTAAATGTCCTGTTGACCAATCAGATTGCTTGGCCAGAACCACTTTTGTATAGCTGGGTTTAAATTCTGTATTTTAGTCTCTACATATCAAAGACGTGTGAAACAGACATTAATATCGGCAGTAGAGTACCCAAACAAACATACTTAGACTCAGAAACAGCACTGTAATTGGGCTGATCTACCTTTAAAGGACCACCCCAGTCTATTTTGACTTGTCTTATCTTCTACAAATGTTGTTAAAATTCGACCGTGTGTTTACTTAAGTAGATCTCAGACTGCATTTTTAAACCTCATTCACTGCCATTCATGTTGAAACATGGTATAGAAACACTGCAGGACACGTGAAAGTTGCTAAGTATAAGTAATTCACCCTTCTAAAGAGAATGTCAGCGTTTATTTTGTCAAAAATTGCTGAGTGAAAGAGAGAGAGGAGCTGGTAACCTCGGAGAGGAAAGTTATTACGTCCGGAAAAACAGTTCCTTACATGTGCTGCCTTCCTAGCTCAAATATTAGCATAAAGAAGGATTTTAACACAGATGCTCTTTTTAACCACCGCTGTCACATTTTCAGGTACTTTCTGTGTTGTTTACTGAATATGGACAAAATATAAACAAACACGATAACTCATAGATGAAGCTATTTGGGGAAAAAAAAAGGTGGGGTTTATGTAACCTATGTGGCTGATGCTGACAAAGGACAATGACATGTACCAACACTGGTTATGGTCCTTTAACCCAACCAACATGACGATACAATGCATCAATATTAACCCACAGGAGTCGGTCTTCCCATATTACCGAATAATATGACCTCTACAGTAAGAGATCGCTGAGGCACTAACCCCAGATCTTTGAAAAGTTCAGATCTCAGCATGAAGCTATTCTGGGAAAAACAGGTGGGGTTTATGTAACCTATGTGATGTTGATAAAGAACAATGACATGACTAGCATGGTCCTTTAAATATATGTCTAAAGTCTTGTGCGCTTAGCATTTTTCTTACCGATACTCAACAATAAGCCATGCCCATAAAGTACGTGAAAATTACATTATGTATAATTCCAGTAATTAAATTATAGCTGTTAAAATAGAGCTGAGGAAATTGCTTTCATGACCTCTCACAATAGAAGTAGCACAGCTTTCTCCCAACCCTTTTCCATTTCTTTATAAAGCACGAGTCTATGTCTTGTTATTGCGCTTTATCTGCAAACTAAGCAGCTTTATACTTTCAGCTCCTTGAAAGCTTATTTTTTGGTAATAATTATTTAACACATTGACATGTCTAATTTGACAAAAATATCAAAGCTTTTACTTTGATTTAGGTCTGGCAATCTTGATACACAAAAGCAATCAGCATGCACAACATTAATATTAACATTCTTTAGTAGTACAGTGAGTAGTCAGTTAACAAAAAAGTAGAACAATAAAGAAATTTGTACGTAACAAGCCTTTAAATCATCTAAACATTTTTAAAAGCGAGGCTCACAGAATGACAAAAGAAGTTTTTTATTTTGGCGGCAGTGACAGATTTATTGACAAAAAACAAAGTTTTGAGGTCTGAATGAAATGTTTTGGGTTAGTTGCTACCTTTCGGAGACATGTAATGGAGTTGAGATGTCTCATATGTTTGTTATGTCCCTACGTTTGGTTACTGTTTTGCCAAATGCAACTAAGAAAAAACGGTATAGTGTTCTTCCTCATTTGGCTCCTAGGCTGGAGGTTTTATTTTGTCATGTGGGAGCACCCACAGACATTTACAATGAAGAGTGACTTTGAAACTCAAAGAAAACAAGCTTAACTTTCTTCTCAATTTACCCTGAAGAGCAAATCACTCCTAGTTTGGTATAATGCCTCTTCATCAGACTGCTGCACATTTCTAGACTTACATACATATGGAGGGCACAATGGAACTTTTTTCTTACTGAGACAGTTTTCATAATATAACACTCACAATCAAAACAGAAGTCAAAACTTTGATTTTCCTGTTATTTAGGCCTAAAGCTCTTGTCTGAATTGTGTAACTTGACCTTGTGAGTGTATGTGGTATTAGTTTGTGGGTGTGGCTTGCAGCTAATTTCTGCATATGAGATCAGGGGGGCTGCCGAGCACTGACGACCACCTGGTGCTTTCCATCAGCTGAGCCCCGAGATGGGGGATCAACTCCAGTCATGTCAGGCCATATGCTGACACTGCTACCAAAAACTACCACACTTGAGCAATACAGTACATTTATCTGAAAAAGTAACCAATTCATCAAAAAAAATGCACTACTAACACGACTGTTTACAGCAAAGTAAGATTTTGTGGCCTGAAAGACAATTTGCAATCATAAGCCCTTAAATTATAAAACTATGGACTAACAGAACTATTGAATTTCGTTCAGTACACAGTGATGATGAGTTGCCTTGTCATGTTGCACACAGCGTGTGGCAGATTATTTGACATGAGTCATCCGAGCTGATCATGTGTTCAGGACTACTGCATTACTTTCTAGGAATTCAACAAAGCCCCTAAAGATTACAGATAAGTGGGCTGGTAAATAGGGCATCATGTTATAATCAATCATAAAATCAATTACAAAGCAAGAGGGGTTCAGTTAGTTGTTCACAGCAGCAACAAATTCAACACGTGAGGGAAACTTGGCTCACAGCGTCTGTCACATTGTTTGTCCCGCAGCTGTGGCACAAGGACAATAAAAAAGATCTTTTTTTCTGCTGCTGGCAATTATCTGCCATCAGTGGAAAAAAACTTCACTTCTTTTAGTGTTTCTGTAACGTCGCTGTAAATTGTTTGACAGAAACACAGAAAGCAAACAAAGCAAACAAAATAGGTAATTGTGCTGAGCTCTTCATATTACCTTAGTAAAGAGGACAATGTGACATGACAATACATAAACTGAACATGGACTAAATAACATGATTATATAATGATAATATAATTATATAATGATGCTACTCAACTTTAATGCAACAAAAATTGACCATAAGGCAGAATTTTACCCAATACTGACTCAAATAGAATCCCTGCTTGACTACATACTGACATTAATTGTACATGTCTTTCTGTGAAAGAAAGATCCTACTCTCAGTGAGGCTACCTGTTTACAAACTGCACATTTTGGTATCAGAAGATGTATATTCACTCCGCTGGAAAAAAAAAAAACAACTCACCACTTTCCCATTGTGAGTCAGTCGTTGCTCTTTGACAGGCAGGTTTGTCTCTTCATAGAGCAGCTGTTTGACATCTTGAACAGATGTGAAAGGAGAGACCTGGTAGGACCTCACTCCCATGTAGTCATGACGAACTGTCACCCATGGCAACCTAAAAAGTACAGATATAATTTATGGGGTTTGAATAAAATCTTTGTGACTGGGTGGAACTTCAAATTAGGTACAAATCATAGCAGGAAAACTTTATTACAAGCAGTTATTTAAAAAAAGATTTCTTACTTTCTTTCTTTTTTAACTTTTCTTTGATAGAGGCAGTGGAATACAATAAGGTACACCAGCCAATATGCCAATCGAATCAGGAATGTTGTCGTTACAAAATTCTGAAGACTGAATCATCTGTCTCAATTTAGGACTTTTTAAAAAATGTAACTAAATCATTTTTTGACAAAACTCTTGATTTCTCTCATAACTTGGAGCTCTCCAGTATGCATGCATTGACAACAATGCACCATCACTGCAGAGGAAAGGAGGTGTCAAATTTGATCCTGGGACATGAGAGTCTTGCTTTCTGTCATTATTGATCAAGTTTTAGGTTAAGAGGAAACATGAGACTGGACACCTCACCAGGTCCATCTGCTAAAAATCCATTTAGGCCTTTTGGACATCTGTATTAGGCCTTAGATTTAACTTTGAGATCACTGTACTTTCACATACAGCATGTAGCCTAAATGCAATCAATATCAAGTCGAATCTTTAAAAGCGTCGATTGATCCCATCCTCGAGAGAGTTGTGATGTTTCTCATCAGAAGGCCGGCTTCTGCCTCTGTCATTTTGTTGTTCATCATCTCCCTCCATGACTGCTACGCTGGCTGCCACCCACTCCAGAATAAACTGCACTGCTATATAAGGGAACCACATGGGGAGGTGATACTTATATAAGACAAACGAGTAAGTTAGCCTTTCAAAACGTCAACAGCTATAAAGCAAAATATTTTTGCTTATGCAGCAGCAGGAGTCTAGCAGCCCAGAGCACAGTGGTGCATTCACTGGTGCTGGAGTGGGTGTGGCAGCCAGCACAGGATGGCACAAGAGCTCCTCAGCCTAAACTAAATTATACAGTATGGTATAAAGCTATAGAACAGACTGACACACTGCAGTAGTGAGCCAGGAAAGTGTTGTTGTTTCTCTTATCTCTGCTTTTCAATCAGTTCAATAGTGAACAACCTTAGCATGACCATTAATGGAGTGTTACAGCAGGGGGGTGTTAGCTGCTAACATTCAAAATGCTAGTAATGTTACAGTAGTATTTTACAGTACATATTACATTTGTACTACTTACCATGGGTCTGGACAGTTGGCCATCTCGTTGTTGCTATGTGTCTCAGCACATACACATTCATTGGACTATCTTCTGCACCGCGCGCAGGGATACTCCACCCGGAAAACGGCTGCTGCAAAACAAGAGTACCCTTATTATCCTCAAAACACCTGCTTGTTTTCTGTAACTGTTAAAAAATATGTCAACCCTCGCTCGCTAATGTTTGAAATACAATAATACAAAAAAGATAAGTGTAACATTGTGACAGAGGCTAAGAGGCTTTCTTTTAACCATCGCCGGTGCGGCGTGATTTGTTTGGCCTCTTTAGGACCGTTATCCCGCTGTCCTGGCAAACCTCACTCACTTGAATCGTTCCTGTGCGCGCTGCTTGTTGTCCTCTGATACATTTCACCGCAGGCTGTGTTCCTGGAAACAATAACAACAATAGCAAGTGGCATAGTTTCTCCCCTCCATCAACACACTGACTCCTTCAAAGGCGATGTTCTAATAATAATGAATTACACTGCGTGTGAGAGCAACAACTCTGGTAACGGAGCGAGAGGATTCACTCCCAGTTACTTCCGCGTTGTCGTAAATCCCGTCAGGCGACAGAACGCTCTTAACTCGCTCTACGTTTCGGCTTTTTCGCTCAAAATCAAAGAGCCTTTGTCGCCGAAACCGTTAAATATATATTTTCTACTTTTAACGTTATCTGGTAAACATCTGCAACTTTTGCTCTTCGAACACAGATCCGTGAGGAGCAATGATTTTGATCGCGCATGCGTAGCAGCTTACTTACGGCATCACTCCGGATCCATACAGATTCTTCAGCTAGCAAGGCTGTCTTTATTTTAATCCTGTGAACTTGTGTGGATGATGTGCGAGTTTAGCTTAGTTCAATTAAAGCAGGTTTTCAGAGACCATAAATTGTCAAGAGCTCTTACTTTGTGCTGCTCTTCTGACAACCTTAGCGAACTAGCAGTTGGAGCTTTTTCAAGACTGGCACAAGCTTGAAACCATTTCTTAAAACACTGAGCATCTGTGCTGAAAAAAGTTGGCATCTAATGGCTAACAAATTTGTAAACATCAGACAATTTAATTTTTGGGAGGAGCAATTTTGCTTTTTTTAGATGCGGTTTAATAGAAAAAGTTAACAGCGGGAGTTCAAAAGGTAAAGTTTAAAATTTCTTTAAGAGTTAATTCATCAGATACATTATAGGCCTATTGATTATTAATCCCTAAATGGAAAAGTGATGGTGCCCAGTAGCCCCATTGTTTCACTGTAAATAAATTTGCCTAGAAACTGGTCAAATACATTCTTGCTCTCTGGTGACATGCTTACTGTGTTAGAAGTGACATGCGTAGGCCTATTTCGAAACATATTCCTGCTAGTGACTTTATGCATCTGCATTAGGCTACTTTAATTAGCCTGAGTGGCTCATGCCGCGGAATCCTGGGACATGTAGTCAAAGTGGAAGACCAGACGCCAGCACACTGCAGTCGAGGATGCGCACATCAACTTTATAACGAAAATCAGTGGTTGAGGCGCGGGCCTATCCCCTTAAAACTAATAATATTTTACATGGTCCAGTCCTGAGATTTAAACGATTTACACAGCGTTAGACAACAAACCGATGAAATTCCACAATCAAATTATTTCCATTTTGGTTCGAATGCTTACCGTCCAGAGGCTGTTCTGACACAAATATCTCATGCACAGACCATGCAAACTCTGACATCCTGAAAATGTTCAGTGTGGTGCAATGCTTTTGCTCAAAATCAGCAGGACTGCGTAGCAAAGTGACATTATCACCTCAAAGTCAAGGACTCCCAGCATCTCAAAATACAAACTGCTCTCGATGACATCATGTGGGATATCCCGGAGACATGCGATTAATCTTGTACTGTAACTGAACGGCGCATTTTCAGGATAAAAACTCAGACGGAAGAAGTAGCGTTTTGTTGCTCAGAACAGTAAAATCCAACCTAAAATACGTCAAACTTCAGCTGCCCAAGGCTATATTAGAGACTTTCCATTAAGAGTCATTTACATTCAGTGATGCTAATACAATTACTCTTAAAATATCCTCATAACTATTATAGGTCTCCCGTTGCCTTATCGTCCTAGTAGCCTACATCTTAGTGCCGCATTGGAGAGAGAGAGAGAGAGAGGGAGAGGGATACTCACATGGGGAAACGTGTTGGCAGCAGCACCAGTGCAGCATCTCTGTCCTCTGCACCGCAGCGGAGGGTTCAACTTCCTGTAAATGACTGATTAAGTAACTTAAACGCTGAAGTGAAGGTTGTTAGAGTGACATGGCCTCAAGATGAATTCCTACAGTCATGAACACCTCAGGACACTTTCATACTGCAGGTTTTAATGCAGGTCTCTTAAAGTGACAGCTGCCGAAAAGAGCTGCGATGGGACCAGCGGATATGGGATGAGTGAATAGAATAGAATAGAATAGAATAGAGTAAGAGTCTACTTTCCATGAAACATCGCAATTAAGATAAAGGGTAATAAAATACAATAGTAGACTTACTTATAGAGTAGAATAGGCCTATTAAACTGCACAGTCCATAAAAATATAATAAAAGAGACTAAGTGTATAAATACAATAGAACAGCATAGAGCTCAGTAGACTGTAAATGTACTGACAAAATAGAATAGAACCGAAAAATATTTGAATGGATTAATAATATGCATAAAATTATAGATTTTACAGGTTACAGGGTTTCTAAATAGAATAAAGTCATCAGCTGTGCAGTTTATAAGTAGAACAGAATCGATTCATAGACTGCAGGCTATATCTATAAATTGTATAGAATCATTATGCAGTCTGTAAGTAGAATAAACTCATAGACAGTATATCTATAAATAGTGTATCACTGCGCAGTCTATTAATATAAATTACAAAAGACTACAATAAAACATAGAACTGTTCAGTTTATGTAGGCCTGCAGTCTACTGAATAGAATAGAATAGAATATGGATGCAGAAAATAATGCCACTTTTAAAAGACAAAACTGTTCAATGCATGGTTCATAGCAGACATTTTAAACACTCACTGCAAACCTTCAACAGCACTTTAGTTGAACTAACAGCAATGACGCCCACCCTCCAGTAGATGGAGACACCAGCAAAGCTTGAACCTGTATGAGGGCGAAGCCTTGACTGTAGTGCAGTGCTATCACAGCTATGACTCATGTCACATTGACGCACAGGTCATTTACAGATTTGACCTCAATACAGTTGAAATTACTGAACAAAACATTAACATTAAGAAAAGAACCTTTATTAAATTGTATTGTAACTGCAGTATGAGATGATCCTATTACTCCATACAAAAGAACAAAACTCATAAAGGTGATTAAAGTAGGCCTATTAGAACCCAGACCTTTGGCTATTAGTGATAATAATGACAGATTTGTTAAATACATGAAACAGTTCAAATATTAATAGTTCACAATAAGCAAGTTAGCAACAGCTAATTACATTTCCAAAGTACTGATATCCTGGAGCTGATATGCAACATGTCTGGACTTGTACAGTAATTGGCCACTTTTACTGCAGTGTTGAACTTTTGTCCTCTGTGTCTTTGCCTGGGTTCACACACACTCACACACGCACACACACCACTAATTTTTGCTAGAGTTGGATATGACAAATTTATGTAGCCTACTTTTGCATTTACATTTTTCACCACCATAGTCTTTGCCTAGCCAGTTTAAGCTCCTTTTGCAAAAATGTTCACAAACTGTCACAACAATACCAGGAAAAATAAGATAATATTATGATTTATGAGAAAAAAAAATGTTCGTAGAAAGAGATTTGCTGCATTTTCTGAATCCATTAACAATGTAATATCTTTGGCATTTTCTCGTACATTTAAATTAGTAAAAAGTTTATCTTTTCTGCATTGTTTATATACACCTCTCTTAAAAATGAGATTTATTCATTTTTTTCCCCAAATGTTGTGTTTTGTTTTGTTAAGGGGTAAAATATGTAAATCCTAATACAAAGGCCCACAGTGAGTGATTTCTATCCACAAGAGCATCTGTTTCGGAGAAAGGGGTACAGGGCCTACTAGCCTGCAGTATTTTTCTCTGAACTGTGGTGGAGTTTAAGTCTGAAATAGGCTAGTAAAAAGGGGAAATTCTCAAGTAAAGTACAAGTATTTTCAAACTGTACTCAAGTATCCTACATTACTTGAGTAAACGTACTTTTACCAATGCATTGTCTACTTGACAGGGAATCACGTTAAAAAACAAAAAGTTTGCAGCGTGACACCTCTGGAATGCGTCTTTGAGTCAGTGTTTGTCACTGCGGTAAATCCGAAATTAAACTTTTTCTAACTTTATGTTTATAATTTTGTTTTCATAGAACAAAAATGCGTTGGGGCGGAACAAAACAAAACTAAAACAAACAGTTCACCAGGTGTAGGCTAATATAATACAATTAACTTCTTACAAGAGGTAACCATTAGCCTATATCATTAGCAAGTCCCCAAAGGAAAATATACTGAATGCCCCAAACCATTTAAAAAACCCGGTACAACGGTGAATAATTTAGATAACAGTTATAAATGTGGTTACAGGCTTACTGTGTACCACCAACAATAGCCTATAAAATCAATATTTTCTTGCGGACCGCAGGGACGCGGCGAAGGGCCATTGCAGGTCCGCGGACCATAGTTTGGGAACCGTTTGACTGGGGCTCAAACTTCAGAACAGCATAGCCAAATAAACCACACACACACATACACACACACACACATAGAGGAGAGCCTTCTGTTCCGACATTTTTTTTAAACCGACCTACTGCATCGTTTCCACATCGACTCTGATTACAAACCGGCTTGAAAACGCCGTTATTGATCCGTGACGATCACACTGTGTGAACTGCCGCTGCGCCCAGTGGGACCGAGTCTTTGATGTCGTGCAGACTGATCACAGATCAGATACACGCGCTTCAGATCCATAAAACCCTCCCTCTCTCTCTCTCCCTCCCTCCCTCTCTCTCTCTCCCCGCCTTTGATCTGAGCGCTGACTCCGTCCTGGATCCGCCGCCGCCGCTCTGTTGAACCGGGGCTGGGGCGGCAGCGCTGACATGGTGAGCAGACCGGTGCGGGAAACACACCACCACGGCTCTCACCGGTCTGCTGTCGACTTTTAATGACCATTACTTTAATCAACAGGATCGTTTTGTGACAGGTAAGACGAGATTTATTAGTTTTGGACGTTTTCGGTAAATGCGCCTCGGAACAAACATGGAATACAAGTCATTATGTTAACAACAACCGCACAAAACCCAAATGTAGCTTAAATTTATAGGCTGTTATAAAGAATAATAACTTATTGTGGCATAAACTGGCGGTAATGTCGCTTGGAAGTAACGAGTCTGTCGCTTTACTCGCATTGTAGGATACGCTAAAGATAGGCTTCTGTATTTTAGTGCTGCTCCAGTTAGGGATGATTTTGGCTACATGCTCGCAATATTGTGGGATTTTGACATTTTATGTAGGAGAACTAACGTTACAGCGTTGTTACGTCAAATTCATCCTCGTGGGAGTTTCAGGCTTGTGGCTCTAGTGTCGCAGCTGCTGATGGGACTTTAATCAAACAGCATCAGTTACCTGCCACTGTTCGCACGTGCGTGTGGTCGTTTTTTTATCGCGTGCTCTTGCTTTCAGCCTATATATCATACCTGCTTTATTACAGATTGTGTAAATATTGTTAAAAAAATATGACCTAACATATAGTTTTCCTCATTATTAAGCCTAAACCTTTGTAGTTTTAAGGTCGGAAATTTCCGCTAAGCTTCCCATGCTGTGACAGTATCAACTTTTGAATATATTTGTTGTAACTCATTAGCCTGCATGTTAACAGTGCAATATTTCTGTTTTATGGTAACTAAACTTGCCTGTATTGACAGTATTATTCAAAAACAAATTTTATTGTATTACGCCAGAAAATCTGACACAACCAGATTTTTATTTTCTTGATAAACAAGTGTAAAATTATAGAAAACAACATATACAACAATAACATCAACATAATAAAACTAAGTCTGCTGTTGTCTTTTTTGCAGCTGCAAGCGGCCCATCAAAATGGTTAGGATGCTTCAACACACCGTCTCACTTCTTCTGGCCCTGCATGTCTTGTATGCAGCTCTGGTGAGCATTTAATATAATTTTTCATTCTGAACACACGTGAGCGAGAGAATGCAGAGTTTCTGATGTGCTTACAGCCTGTTATTAACCCCAGACCTGTTACTGATGTGTGTATCGCTCATCTGTTTAAGTCTTGTAAACACTTAGAAGCACAGATAGAGAAAGATAACACAAAGTGAATGAGCACAGCT
>JAPXVT010000027.1:11598395-11613113 GCA_029823135.1 Acanthurus reversus
GAAAACAGCAGGTGTTTGGAGGTCAGACTGACATCGTTCAGTGTGTCAGTGACTCCATCAGACAGATCTTCAGTCAGAGATCTCTGATGCGTCCCAACAGTAAACTCACCCACAGCCAGGAGGAACTGCAGCACATGCACGGCTCCTTCCTGCTTCAGGAAGTTCATGAAGCGAAAGAGGAGATCCTGCTGCTCCCTGATCTCCTTCAGCTCCAACTTCAGCACCTGCACGACCGGAGGAAGACGGTTAGTTCTCCTCAATATAAGAAATGTTCCAAAAATACTGAATAAAAGCAGGGAGAGAGATAAATACAGGTAAGACGATCAGAGATCAGTCAGTCTGGAGTGAATGAGGTGAAGAACTCACAGACGGCTTCTTGCTGCTGACGTCGGCATATTTCTGTAAAAATGGAACCAGGGCAGACGGAGGCTCTGTGGCTGGTTCCGGCTGGAGTCACAGGAAACATTCAAACAGGCGAAGTGATCGTTTGAAAAACCTCCGTCATTTAACTGAATTCACACATGGATTAAGATCCGTGAGCCGTGCAGAACACCTTCTTTTCTTTTCAGTCTTCTTTTTATAAGCAGTAGTGTTTGAATTGTATTGCACTCAACTTTCCAATTTTATCTTCTAGAAAATGTAAAATGTTATTTTATTTCAAAATGATAAATCTCCTTTGGTCAGTAGTTCCTCGGCAATTTAATAATGCCCCTCTTTAGAGTTGGAGGAACTGTGAGAGGCAGATCTTTAAAATAATGGCCAAAATCAATGCCTATAAGGCAGAAAATTGTAAATTCTGGTTCATCAAGACATTGGGTGCTAAACTTCCCATAATGCAACTAATTTTGTAACTGAGGTTTTCTGTTGTAAAAGTGCCCGGTAGGTTACAAGCCCGGGATGAAACGCCCCCTGATAACGTAGCCAGGGTTATTTTCACAATTTTACTAAGTTGTGGGATTAAGCGATAAGTTCTGCCGACTAGCACTAATATAAGAGAATGGATTCACCTGATCTCACTTTAGTTGATCCTCAGATCAATCAGTGTAGAACAGATTGTTGTGATTGTCCAAAAACAAAAAAAAGTGTGAAGGGTGTTTGTGAAACTGGGTTAAAAGGAAATAAAAGCTCACATACTTTATACCCAAATTACTACAGAAAACAAAAGATCTATTTCTTAAAGTCGTCCATCAGAGGTTCCCAAACAAAGTAGTCACATATAAATCTGAGGGATCACATCATAGCAGGAGTGAATACAATGTATTCTGCAACATAAAATTATATTAATATTTTGGGCCTTTTTTGCTATTATCTTGTGGATTACTATTTAGTTTTACCCATTGATGGCTCCAAAAACTGTTTTTCAAATATAGCCTGAAAAGGGAAATTTTACTTGTGTATGAACCCCATTTAACATTTGTAGACAACACCTTATTCCATTATTTACCAAAGTTAATTTGATATTTCCCACAGGCCAGTTTTCAGCATTGATCAAACGGTTAATTATCAAGATTAGATCTCAAATCTTACCAACAAAAGCTATGGTCTCATTCTGTGGAAAGTATAAGGGAATGTGGGTTATAAAAAGTAGGACAAATGAGGAAAAGACAGGAAGAGCAAAGGAGAAACAATCGAGAATGGAGAAGGATGTTGGGTTCGAGGAATATGAATCAAAGTCAGATCTGTGCAAACATGACTAAGGACTTTATTAACCAAATCATTTCCCCCATAATATCCACAAATAAAAGTGATCTCTTTATATATATTCACATTGTATAATTTCATAGTGTGACAAAAATTCTCTTCCTTTTTTTTCTTTTTCTTTTTTTTTTTTGGATTTCCAGCCATTCCTGTTAATTGTCATTTGATCGGTCGCCATGCAGTCGTCAGAAAGGTTGAAAAACATTACGCATGGTCAGCATTGGCGGTCGTGTCCGGTGTCACTCTTCTTCTCCTGTTTTCTCTTTGAAGTGCTAACCCCCCTCCCCTCAGTTACCCAATCACAGATTTCATCACACTGCAACAATAAAATAAAAATAAATTAAGAAAGCAACAATCTCCTGCAGAGTGCTCCAGAGTCCTCCTCCCTTTCCCTTCTTCTTTTTTAGATATTTTCTGTTTTATATAATAATAATAGTAATAATAATAATGACTATAACTGTCCTTGATATAAATTCAATAGTATTTTTTCTCTTTCTCAAATTTTAAATAAATCATTTTGGCAATCCTCATATGTTGTCACTTTCGAATAAAAGAATACTCGAGTAGAAAATAAAAACTGTGAGAGAAAAGTCATCAGAAGAGGAGGGAGGTGTGACAGAATGAAAAGTGAGAAAGCAAAAGAGCGAGAGAGGAGAGAAAGAATAGAGTGAAAGAAAGAAAGACAGACTTAAAGAAAAGCATCCACTTCAGACACATGTCGGAAACGGCTCTATATACAACATTTTCTGTTGTGGAAAACTGTCCATCCTGTGCCTGTCGTCTGTCTCCTGTCGTCCCTCCTCCAGTGTGTCTGCAGAAGTCCTGTGGTCTGAAGCAGTCCGCTGTGTGTCCCAGTGTTATACCAGAGTGTAAGACTTGGCATAGGGGTTGTTGCTCTGTTTCAGGTGTCCTCTGGAGTCCAGCAGTGACTCCTGGGAAGTGCTGAGCTTGGCAGCCTGTGCTTGGGCTAGGTCGCCTGAGGAGGTGACCTCTGCCCGGACCTCACCCCGGGCCTCTCCCCTCTCTCGGACATCTCTGTGGGGGAGTGTGGAGGCAGTTCCTGGCTGCCACTGCTGCACCTCCCTGGGTGAGGGTACTTCCATGGGGGTGGGCTCCATGGGAGGTGGCCTCTTCAGGGTTCGGCTCCTCTGGGGTTCCAGGCAGGTCTGGCCCATGGCTCCACCTCCTCCTCCTCCTCTCGTTTCCCCTGTAGCACCAGCACCAACTCCACTTGCTCCCACTCCCCCTCCTCCACCACTGCCTCCTCCGCCTCCGCTGCTGCTGCTGCCACTGCTGCTGCTGACCCCTCCACCACGAGCTGCAAGCGGCACGCCACGGTTCAACAGGAAGTCCATACGAAGGTAAGGTGGCAGGTGGACCAGCTCTCCCCCTGGGGGGCGAAACACAGGAGAGAAACAGGTTCAGTTCAAATACAGTTTATAAATATGTGTCGGTGGTTAAATGTGACAATACTTATACAATACTAAAACAGTGTTAAAGGATTAAAAAAAAAATGTAGGGGCAACAAAATAAGAACAACAGTGACTACAGAGGCACCCCGACCCCCCCAGCTTGGATCCACGGTGAAATTCACCAGAGAGTCTCTGCTCGCCCCCAGGGAGAAAGTGTAGAGGTTCTATGGGATCCCCCTTGAGTACAGCATGTGCTCTCAGCGGGTCTGAGTTTCTCCACACAGTCCATTTGTATTATCCCATCCTCTCTGTGCAAACAAACTTCATGGAGAGCTGAAAATCCACATTTGACTCACACTAGTGCTGCTAAACTTGCTCTCCTTGGGCCTTCATGGATTATGAGTCACATAACTATTATTTTAATGCAATACCAATTTTCACCAGGTGTGAATTGACTTGATTTAACAGTTGCTATCAGCAGAAATGTGCAGAAAATAGGGTCCTAAATATTAAAAACATTTATCCTTGCAATCATTGTGAGGGATTGATGTAATAATTAAAGGGATGGCTCACCAAACAAAGCAACAACAAAATCACACATTATCTACTCACCCTCTTTCCAATGGAAGGTCATGTTAAGTTTTTCATTCCACATAACACTGCTAGAGTTTCACAGGAAAAAGTCTTTGCAGTTATCTTCCAAACAATTAAAGTAAATGGTGACCAATTTTCAAATATAAAAACAAAAACAAAAACAAAATACAATTTATCCATAAAAAGCCTTCAAACTGCTCGACCAACATGATCTAAGTGTCCTGAAGCCTCAACCTGCCATGCTGTTGGAAAAACATCACTGACGCCATGTTTTTGTCCTCACTGTTCACTGAAGTCTTTAGCTACCAAGATGGGAGCTGCGAGGACACCTGGATTACTTCAGACAAGCAGTATGGAGGCATTTTATGGTTTTATTATGTATTTTTTTACATTTAAAAATTGGTCACCATCCACTTTGATAATTTGGGAGATGACTGCAATGCCTTTTTTCCCATGAAACCCCGGCAGTGGCTTAAAACTTGAAAAACTGAAAACTGAATTTTCATTTTTTGGGTGAACTATCCCTTTAAATTCTTGATCTTTGTTTTCTTACTGTGATTAAGTTAAAGACTGGACAATTTCTCCCGTACCAGCCTATATTTTCAATTACACTGCTTCATTAATGATCAGTCTCCCCTTAAGCTGAGATGCAGTGTGGGAGAGGAAGAACTGGAGTCTCATTAGGAGACAGAATAACTTGTAAACACCTGAAGCAAAATACACCAGGTCAGATTTAACACCTTAACTAAGTGCTAAACCATGAATAAAAACTGTCTCTTTGGTCCTTTAGTAATTGTCTGAGGAGTTAGTGAAAGAGAGGGAGGGACACTTGGATTCTGTTCAGTGAGTTAATGGTACCTGTACTGCTGTTATATCCCTTGTACTGATTAGATTACATATTTAATAGAGAGAATTAATCCCTAACTGGAGGGTGCAGGGCTTCAGTGAGCAGTACTGGAGATTTAACGCTTGGTAAGATGAAACTATTTATGCAGCGTTTTAGGAGTTCATCAAATTCACCTTTCAGGAAACTAAAATCAATTTTTCCACATGCGCTTTGTCTCACACGGGCCGACACATGCACATGTGCACAGCCCACATGTGCACTAAAGTATACTGCATGAACACACATAAACACGCACACACATGTTCCCTGCCAGCTACACAGGGGTCAATGCCAGCACGGACGAGGCCGTCTCTGCAGATACATATGACCTCAGAGGATGGATTTCTGGGTTCACGGGGAGAATGCATAATTTAGTGTGTTTTATAATAAGACCTATTAGTGCCAGTAAAGATGATGAATGGCTATGGAATGTTAATTGAATTAAATATAGATTAAAGTGTTTCTGTGGGAGCTCATTAGAAATGGAGTTAGAAAATTCATCAGCCAGTAAATTGCAGATCGTACAGTAATGGGACAGTTTGTGTACAACAGCAACTCTTTGCCAAACCATTAATCTGATTAAGTGTGTTTTGCACCTTTAGTTCACTCTGCACTGTTGTACAGGGAGGTGTCTTAATGGTCTCCCACCTATATATCAATATCATGTGTGTCATTCAACGTACACAACATATTTACAGGCTGATCATTGGCAGACTGCTGCCTGTAGCCCTGTAATGACCAGCACTGTTGTTAAAGTTTATGAGCAAAGCACTGAGAAACAAGCTGTGACAGAAAATGACACAAATTGATAAACTGTTATTCTCATAACACCTTTGCTGAGGGCCAGTCAGATGAAATGAGACAGAGAGACAGATGAATGAGACGCCATCCCTCTGATTTTGGGACAGGTGAGGTCGGTTCAGGTCAGTCGCATGTACTTGAGATAATAGAGATGAGGGTAAAGCTGGGTCATTCAGCAGCTGTCAGTCAAACTGGCCTCCACACCAGGTCTGGGTTTCAGTAGATCAACACTGTAAAACACTTTGAATTCACAGCATCTAGGGCTGTTTTCAATGCTCTGCTCCATTTAAGAGTTACCTTAAAGCTGCTCTCTGAGATATTTATATGAATGTGTTAAAGGACTGTTTGTAATGTGACAGGGCTGTTTTGTATTAATAAAATCTTTGTTTCAGCATTTATTAAAACTTTTATTTTGGTTTTAGAGCCTGAAACTGTTTTAGTTTTGCAAATTTCCCTAAAAAACCCTCTGCACATTATCAATCTAGCAGCAGGCAGACAACACCCAAAGAAAGCATCTAGTTGGTAAACATAGTGAATCATTTGATGGCTTGAGAGCCTTTTTTAAATTAAATTTTTTAAATGAGAACTTGGCTGAGACAAAAAACAGCTAAAAGAAATTTAAAATTTGTCTGGAGACAAGATATTTGACTCCGCATTAATGTTAATGTTATTCAGCGTCTGCTAAATGTGTAAACAGGCAGCTGTTCAATCACACACACACACACACACACACACACACACACACGTGAAGTGATAATATCAATGCTGCACAGTCCCCGGGGGACTTAACATCGATAAATGCTGCTGTAAGGCTTTATACAGTCACATGTGTGTCCAACTTTTTGGCAACAGATGTTCAACAAACTTGTTGTTTTAACATAACAGTGCCCCTGTGCACAAAGTGAGCTCCATGAAGGTTTCTCCCAGTTTGTTTCGGACTTGTCTTCACAGATCCCTGACATAAACCCGATCAAACACTTTTTCAATTAACTGGATCGATCTACAAACGTTGGCGACTGACTGACAGTCTTGCAAGTAAAATCCCAGCATTCAGATTCTTGTGGAAAGCCTCTCCCATACTGCATGTCTATCTTCATGGTTTTAAAATAAAGTATTCAACACTACATTTGTGAGTCTCAACATAATTTTGGTCATGTGGTGTTACTCTGGTTGGGTTGGTTAACAAGAAATTAAGAGTCAACATTTTTATATGTTGAAATTATGAATGAATTAAGAGCAGCTATTAAAGCTCAGAGAACCTGTGATTAAAATAAAGTGCAGACATCAAACTTCCCTCTTATTATTCTGTTTCTGGGTATTTAATTTGTCAGTGCTGCTGCAGAAAACCACATTCCTGTCATTTTACAGTTCACTGACTGTGGAGACCATCTAAATAAGTAACTAAACCAGAAAACAGTAATACATATATGTAACAAATTTAGGTCTGACTTACTTTCAACATAAGAAATCTACTTCTAATTTTCATGCTAAAGTTGCTTCTTTTGTGTGATGTCAAAACAAGATTTGTTACAATTAATTGACAACAAAAAGTCAGAAGCCATAGAGGCGACCACAGCTTGATTCTTATTTCTACAATGTACCCCCCAGAGTAACCGACACCTGAGTGGAGCTCTCAGCGATGCCACATCAGCCTGAAGGCTCAGAGTCTGGTGTCACACTGTACGGTCTCCTCGGCAGCAAAGTGCTGTTTTGTACCAAGTGACAATAGCTTGAGATAAGGCTGACAGATAGCCTTTCGTTGCCCTCTCTCCCTGCTGAAATGAGTCTCCTGTTCTGTGCACAAACGTTTAAAACATAATGAGGCTTGAAACTTAAGAGGCAGATCTGATGGCCTCAACTCTTGTCTGATCAAAACCGAGGATTCTGGGACTGTGTACTCTTACACACACACACATACGGACATTTGTGGTCCTCAGACGGGACACCTCCAACATCACTAATTACTGGTGGCGACAGACACTCTGTAACAGGACAGCAGATGGGGTGACGAATGAGCTGTGTACATGTGTCAGGGAGAAGGGTGTCTGAATGTCTGTGCTTGCGTGTGTGGTCGGCAGCCCGTCGGCACACTGTGCCAGAACTTGTAACTGATCTGCAGGGCTGCCGAGAGGAGCACGAGGTCACGTAAGGTAAGACAACATCAGCCTGAGAGCACAGCCGCTTTCCTCGAACCGCAGGTGGAATGAAGGGTTTTCTAAAACAGAGCCCTCTTAATGTAACATAAAAAATATGACTTACAAAAAAAGAAGTTTTATGTTTTATAATAATAAAGACTTCACTACAGTGCTCTCAAAAGAAACTGCAGTTTAAAATCCTAGTTTGTGACGTGTGACGGGCTTGCTCTCTGTGTTAAAGCTCTAAAAGCTGAAGAAAAACAAGGAGTTCCTCCCACACAAACATCTAAGAATTGCTCAGTCTAATGTTCTGTGTAATGATCCGATGGGACTAAACTGTCTGTGTCAGCAGTAAAATGCAGATGAGGTTGAATTAAAACAGAACTGGGTCAAGGTGAACAAAAAAATGTTTATGCTACTTGAGGTTTCAACAGTCAATCAATCAATCAATCAATAAATAGTGATACTAACAAGTTCCTCACAGCTGACTGATAAAAGAGCTTGAAACAAGAAGACCAAAAACTCTGATTTGACATTAGAGTAAACAAAGGGTTACTCTCACAGACTGCTGATGAATTACTGAAAAAATGTTGATGCCCTTGTGTCCATTGTTCAGTTACCTCTTGAAATTTCCTGAATGTATTTCTGGATCTTTTTTTAAAAAATTCTTATAAAATGTTACACTTTAAGTCTCTACAATGAGCTTTGAACTGATTATGAAGCTGTTTAAGTTTCATACTGATGTCTCACATCTTACCCACATCAGCAAATGAGACCGTTAGTGGGGAAATCAGAGATTACTATCCCGTCTGTCACAATGCTTTTGCCCGGTTCGCTCAGCCAGTGGAAACACTATGAAACACTTTAAGGCACACAAACCGGAAAAGACAATTTGTTGTTTACGCGCTTAATCGATCTGCTGTTCTCTTTTTTACTATCTATGGCATTAGGATAAGCATTAGGATAATAATTAGATAATTTCAGTATTTTGTGTTTATGGCTGAACTGGTTTGGTGCAAATGAGTGGCTGTATCTTTTACTACCTTCAAAGAAAATGCTCACACTAGACAAGATCTCTTCAGCAGTAAGCAGTACCACTTTTGTCCGCATACGCCGCTGCAATCGACACAAAATGAAATCTCCTCTGAAGGGGTTTTGAATCTATCCAGTCAAGTGGGATTCAGCCATTTGGACCCATCACATAAAACTGCACTTCACTGTGGGTAGTAGTAATAATAGTACGAGAGCAAAATAATAGCCTACACCTCAGCTGGGATCTCTAAAACAATTTTTCTTTGCAAAAAATAAAACATAATAATAAAAAATAATAATAATAATGATGATTATGCACTGGAGTTTCATCCATTTCTCCCTTTTCCTCCATCTCCTGATCTTAAAACACAGGTGAGAGGTGTGTGGGTGGATTTAATTTTAATTCTGTAACGACACAGAATGAGAAAGAACAGAGGAGATGCTGAATGACTGCTGAGGGAGGCAAAAGGTTGAATGAGTTGAATGGTAAACTTCACTTCCTCACCAGGTCTGTGTGCCTTGGGCACAGCCATGTTCATGACCCGGCTGACATCCTGAGGTTTGGGCGGCGAAGCGGTAAAGCGGCAGATGCCCGACTCAGACGGCGTGCTGGAGGTCAGGCTGTCAGTGTAGTCGTTGGTCCCCGCTGTCATCTGCTCGGATGAGGTGTCAGATATGAAGCACTCGGTGATGGTGAACTTGGCGTGGCGGAGCTGCTCTTCCATCTTGGCGTGCTCGTAGGCTCTGGCCAGCTCCTCGTAGGTGGAGGAGGCGCTCTCTGTTGATACCATGCTGCTCCGTGCACGATCTGATAAATACATGTTACATTTTGTGTTACACTAGTTTACTTATTGTTATATATATATATATATATATAAAAAACTTTACTTATGTGGCGTATCAGTTTTATTTTGCATAGTATGAGGAAAATGGTGAAGATCAAACCTAGCAGTTCGCATGCTTCTAAGTTACATTTTCAAATGGTAGAAAATACTTTCATTTTGTTTTGGATGCAGATTACCTTAACACTTGAAAATCTTACAACAGCAACCTTCCACCTTTCTACCTTTAATTATAAAAAACTGCCTGAATGTTCTTGTTGGTGCTGGATAGCTGTGATGTCACCCTCCACTCTGCTCCTCTCTACCTGTGTCCTGCGAGGGGCTGACACTGTAACTGTCGCTCTCCTTGTCCACAGATCCAGTGGCGCGTGGTGTGGGGAGTCTCCAGTCAGTTGTCAGGGTGTGTGAGGAGCTGGTGGGGTGCGGCCGGTTCAGGGTCCACTGGCTGGCGTAGCGGCTCCGTGCTGCGGCAGGACCAGCTTTGGCAGTTCGTCTGGCAGTGGGATCTAGAGAGGAACAAAGCGGACAAAGTTTTGGAGAACAGAGTCAATAGCAGCTAATCAGTAGATATTAGGGCCCAACCAGTATGGGATTTTTTGTGCCAATGCTGATGTTAGAGAGAAAGAAAATTCCAGTAATGATAAATCAGAATATGCTTATTAAATACTTGTGACAAAGATATGTAATGCAGGCAGGATATCTCATATTTTAGCAAACTTTACTGCAAGCATCAGTGCACTGAACAGGAAACTCACCGCCCTCTGTTGAAAAATCTACCCAGTTACACCATTTTAAACTAGTCCAAACATTTTTCAGTTTCAAAATCAGCACATATTGGAGAACATACAAGTGCCAATATCAATATATCTGCAGCAGACAAGTATCAACCACTAATATCAGCAAACTGATATATCTGAACTCAGTTAACTCAGAGTGCTTCTATTCTATTAATCAATAGATATTCGTGCATAAACTGTGATAATTTTTAAATAAATAGACATCAATGTTCACTTTAAGAGTCAATGTATACCGGGAATTCGAAAGTATAAATTGCATTCTTTAAAGTTTGCCTTTTAAAATCTAATTATGAGAATGATGTAAGTCTCCAGTAGACTATCTCATGTTCAATTTACTCTGTCAATCATAGAATTAAAAATAATGTATTTCTGCAACCAATGTACAGGATAAAAAAATTCTTTAACAAACAAACAAAATGAAGCCCACAGGGACACACTGGCCTCCAGCAGCTGGGGCTTTATGCTCAGTAGATAGAAACCAGCAGTACAAAGGAAACAGTTGGATCATTCATACAGTGACCTTCTTAACAACTGTTTAGATTTGTAGCTGAAATCTAACTGCAAGAGGGGGAATATATGTCCTTCCTGCTGTGTTGAGGTACAAATCTACACTTTACCCCTTCAGTAAACACTGAGCACGCCATCCTACAGCTCTGTTCAATGACATTATCATCAATCTTAAGCTCAAACTGTCTCCATACAGACATATAAATAGTATCATATTCAGCGTGACCCAGACAGGCTGCTGCTTTGTGCACCGCCAGGCCAAATGCGAATGAGACCCTTTAGAAAAGGACTGGATTGGATCCGTGCAGAGAAGAATAGTGCGGGTAATTGTTGTAGGTCAGACAGTAATTCAATCAGTGGGGAATGAGGTGACGACATGATGGAGGTGTTTGTCCAAGAAAAAAAGGGATGAGTCAGCGGGTTCATGCACCACTGGCCAGGTTAAATGAAGCAATCATGTGACTGTGTTGTGCTTGAATGCTTGTGTGTGTGATTGTGACAATTGTCGAGGTTGTGTTTGCGAATTCAAGTGTCTGTGTGTTTAATGTCTTTCTGCTTGTATCAAACCTTTGCACACGTGTTTTAGATGACTAGGTACTGCATCAGGACATACTGTTGGTGATGACGGATAAACATACTTAAAAACATCTTTTTCTAGTAACATTTGGCAGATCTTTGAACTGTAAAATTAGCAACTGAATTATAGATTTTAGCCCATTCAATTAGCACAAGATAGCCTGCATGTCTATCTGTACTACATCTTTTACAAAAGTCAAAATAAGTAATAATGTTTGAATCTGTATTGGCCAAATCTGGAGGTAGAATTTCCCATTTTTGCACTGTCTGCACAAAACCATTTCAGTGCAACACTAATCCAAGTGTGCGTGTCCGTCTCTGCGCGTGCATGTGTGCACTCAGGTCCAACTGGCCAGTTGGAACGGGGCAACCAGGTGAGGACATGTCAAGAAGAAGCAGGGAGATCGCTACTCTTCATCAGTTCTGCTCCAGTGGAGCTCAAACACCAGAAGCCCAGAGGCAGCTCTGCAGCACGGCTGCTGTGTCTTTGCAATCACGCTTCTGCAAGGCATCTCACATGCTGTATGAAGGCAATCTGAGTTAAGCTAAGACCAGGTGGAAAAGCTATTTGTCTTGCATGTTATACAGATAAATGTGCAACAAAAAGATATTACCAGTGTCTGTATTTTATGGTGCTGAGGGACTTTTTTTTTTAAGTGACATCCAGCTATACGAATGTAATGCAGTAGATTCAAGATGTAAATTAGCAGTGCAAGATTCATGGCTGTTGAGTAACCAAATAAAAACAAAATTCCCACTTCAGCCACTTTACAAGACACTTTTCAACATTATGTTATTGTTAGTAACACAGGACTAGCACAGTTGTATTAGTATTAGTAGCATAGGAAGTAAATGTTGAGCACTGACGGTGGTGGGACTCACTGGTTCCAGGCCTGGCATCAGACACATCCACCAGCGGTCCAGTGGCCTGGGACAGAGACTGGTAGTGGACTGTGTGGGTCACTGTGGAAGATTTTTGCTTGTTTGTTTCCCCGAAGTCATTGTCTGTCAGCAGCACAGTGGACCTGTCATCTAAGAGGTGGAAACGCAACAGAGACAGAGGCAAAAAAGATTGTTTAAGTCTTAATCATGATGAATGTGGTGACTGATGAGCACAAAGTCTCCCTTCAAGCATCATACCGATTGTCTCCATGGTGTCCCTCTCCTCGATGAGGAGCTGGGCTCTGGTGATGTCGATGTGCATCCTCAACGTCTGCTGCTGCTTGTTCACTGTGTCTGGAGTCCGAGTGTTCTTACTGAGGAGGTTAATGAGAAAAATCCATTACTTTTTTCAGCTGCGCCGCTCTGCATTGTGTTGCAGAAATGCTAATTCAATTCCATTCAAGTTGATAAGTAGCTGTAAGAAGGCAAGAGGGACAGCATATCCAGTGAGCAGTATATTTGATTTTTACTGATGGATACTGTAACTCTGGGCCATATAGTGATTTATGTTCACTGCTTAAAGGAAAACAGCTAGCATAAATTAAAATTAAGCGCACATACCTCATCAGCATTTCTGCCAGGCTTTTGGCATCTGTGAAGTCAGCAAAGAGGTAGTTAATACCATAATAGCACTGTTCTAGTTGATAAGCTACAGCAGAGGAAATACTGCACAATCACTGACAATTCCACTTACAAAAGAGCATAGAAAGCATGTTGGAAAAATTCACATGGAGATGTTTCACGTGGAGAGAAACTACTGGAGTTTCTTAACTACACAAACAAAGTTTTGCCTCAGTTTTTTTTCCATTTCAGATGGACTTTCGTTTCAGAATATTTTAATTGTATGGCACTTTCCTTTTGTCTGTGTACATTTTTTGAGCATGTCTGGTTTGCAGACTGCACATGTGAACAGTATATAAATGCACAGCACTCGAATTAAACAATAATTTGATCAGCAACCCACCTCTGAGTCTTTTGAGCCTTTGCTCCCTCCTTCTCCTCTTTAGCACCATGAGCATGATAAAGACCAGCACGGCCACCACAAGAATAGAAGTGATGGTCACCACCATCTTCAGACCTCCGCTGCCTGACATGTTGTCTGAGATGGGATCTCCTGTCTTCAGCAGGGGAGGGATGGTGCCTTGGAAAAAAAACATATTCAGACACTAATGAGAAATGTTTCTCTGGAGCTTTGCTACTTCATTCAGCCTTTAGTCAGTTTGCTAGATACATTTTGACATCCAGTTTCTTCAATAATGTTCATTTAAACACCAGTTTAGACTATGTTTAGTCTGCTCTAAGCATAATATTAAAGTAATTTATGAGCCTCTACCTTGAGCTGTGTCAGTAAAATGATAATTATTGATATTATTGGTACATATTCCATCCATCCATTTTTTGAATAGGTTTGCAAGATTCAGGAAATTCTTGGCACACAGGGGGTTCATTACAGCAAGGGCCAAAACATAACATATAAATGGATAAATGCATTAATAACCTTAACTGTGACATTTAAACCTTATTCTGACTCAAATCCAGTCTACTTTATTTTCATAATACTTGATTACTTTGTTGTTTACATAAATTAAATCTCTGTCTGTTTTAACATTTAAATTAATTAAATTAATTTCCGTTTTCTGCTTAATGTCACTGTTAAAATATAATTTCCTGCTTGGTCATTGAAGCTGGGGCTCCAGGTTTGTGGGAGACAGAACATGTGCTGTTAGTCTCCTGGGCTGCATCTCAACAGCTGAGCTGAGCTACAGAGCGACTGTCAAACTGGCGATAGCATCCACACAAACACGCACCCACACACGCGCACACATACTGTACACACACATGCATAATCACATCCACTCACACATAACATCCTGACAGGCAGCTTACACGTCTCAGCAAAACCCTTCAAAGGAAATTAATGAATAGTGTGGAGTGCACCACAGAACTCTCACCACCTCCTAACCGTCTTTACAGCTTATACACTTCCTTTGTGTATGACTGACACAATCTGTAGCCAAAGGCAAATAAAGCTCAACATGGCCCATGGAGAATCTGAAGGCCGTCCTCGTTTTCTTACTCAGCCGAGGCGTCAGAATACCTGTCAAAACTGTCTTATTCATAAATACTCCTAAAGCACAAACTGCACTGTGGGGCAGAATAGTGGAAAAGCTCTTGGTGTTGACGCACACTTGCAATAAAGGGTGCAGCACTGCTTTAACTGATGTTCAATGATTTTTTTTTAAAAAAAAAAGCAATTTTAGCGTAAAGTTTTTTCTGAGTTTTACCGTTTCGCCCTCAACCCTTTGTCTTCACTGTATGTTGATGTGCTGCGTGTTGACAACTTAAACTGAATGAGATCTGATATCAAAACACAGCAGTTTAAGAAAAATCTTTTCTAGTAATCTAATTTCACAAACCATATTTTTAGCCGGGAGGGAAGTTTTATAACTTTTTTAGAAGTTGCTGAGTCCCCCCTGAGTTGATACTGATACTTTC
>JAPXVT010000027.1:11678996-11689427 GCA_029823135.1 Acanthurus reversus
CCTGGAACCACTGATGTAACTGGTTCCAGGAAGAACAAGAGATTTTGAAGCTGCGTACCAGAGACACAGAGAACATCGAAATAAAATATTGTTGGGTTTCACATTATATCTCTAATTCTGATAGATGGAGGTAAGTTTTAAAATGGGCGGGGTTGCCCTTTAAGCAATGGTTATCTCAAGAAAAGGTGAGTGAGTCCTGTGTTTAATTTGCAAAAGGTTAGTAACTTAGTTAATGTGCGTTTAGCCGCTTCACCCCTGTTTCACTGTTCATCTGTTCAGCTCTCTAAGGTAACTTCGGGCTGCAGCCAATAAAAACAATTGCTGGTCATTTTCTTTGTGAAATTTGTTAGTGATTTGGGAACAATGACATGGCTGACTGGCCAGCTAGACCTGTTTTTTTAACACATTGGCCAATTACATTTACTGTTTACACCTTGCACAACGTTATTGACTTTGAATCTTGCTAGCATAGCATTAGCTCTCTGGCTAACAGCTGAGCAGACTAGTTTATCACCCGTTGCTAAGTCTTATCAATGGCCTGTCCTATTTACTGGAGTACTAATCTATGTTTTCATTACACAAGAACCTTATGGCATTGTAATGATTATTCCAATTATTAGTCAAGCTCTCAGGTGTTGCTAAAGAGTTGCTGCTAGTTAAAAACATTCTATTTTGATTCCAAAACGCAAAAAAATATAAATTAATGGTATAATTAATTATTTTCTTTGGTAAGTGACTATGGTAAAGCAGGATAATGCCCTGCGTGGTGTCTATAATCAGAAATGAATGGACTTTGCAGAGACAGCTTTCCAAAGCATGCGTCATCCATTCATTCCTGGTAATGAACACCTCGCCTGGCTTTATCCCTTACGGATACCACAGTACAAAAATGGAAAAACAACACAGAACTTAACAACAGTAGAAAGAAGCAGATTGTAAATTAAAAAATGAAACCCCCAAAAAGATTTAATATGTATAGATGTTCTGCTAAATGAGATTTTCCAATGGTAAGACTGTCAGTCGTCTAATTACAGCAATAGTTTGGTAGGTTACTGCAGGTGCAATGAGCCAGCATAATTGGGTAGATTGGAGTAAATGTACTTAATACTCAGTCAGTGAAGTGAAGTAGGACTCTAAGGGTGCTGTAGGTAACAAAGTAGTTTCTTTAATTCAAAGCACCTACCTAAATGTACCCAATGTAAGTGAGATTCCACAATCTTTACCCAGTGTTTTTACAATTTGGTTTTGGTATAGATTAAACGAGATGCATCGTGTCAATTAGTGAGCTGTAGAGGTGCTAATAGGGAGATCTTGTTACCTTCAGTGAGCTAGCTTTTTACCCCTCTTGCTGTTTCTGTTATGACTTGGTGTTAAGCTAAGCAACGCTAACTGCAGCGTTGGCTGCAGTCTTATATTAGACAAACAGACATGAGGGTGTATAAGCACATTAAAAAAAAAATAGCTAACACTTTAATTTGATTGTCACTTGTTGACACTCTACAAGATATCAGTAAATACTGAGTTGCATGTCAACAGTGTGTAAGTTAATATTCAAAAACATGCATCCAACTAACTGCCAGCTGACTACAAGGTGCATCTCAAATGGTCTCCAGATTTGAGGGTCCAGCTGAAGAATCAGACAACATATTACCACAAACCTCTTCACTTCACTACAAGACACACACCCCACTGATGTCTTTTCCTAACCTTAACCAAGAAGTCTTAGTGCCTGAACCTAACCATTTATAAACATGGTTAATATGCGTGTCACATATAATTACTGCATGAATGTGTTCTGTCAATTGGTTACAGACTTTATACTGTTCTCAGCTGTTTTTCACTGCAGGTAGATAGTCCCAACACGTCTACAAATTCTTAGTGACAAATGTCTACTAATATTCTGTTATAATATATTAATAGTCAACTATAGATTAGCCTGCTATCATGCTCTTGGTCATATGCTCACATCACATTGTTGACTTTTAACTGACCATAGTTGATAGTCAACCTTAAATATGTTGACTAAGTGTACAGATAGTTGAATATTGGTTAATGACCTGTTGCAATGAAACATATTGACAATCAACAGATGCTTTTGTTGAATATTAACTGACAAACTGTTGACACATCTACCAATAACTTGTAGAGTGTCAACAGACGGACTATCAAAATAAAGTGTGACCAAAAATTGCACTCTACACTAGCCTTTAGTAAAATGTATGTAATGATGTACCATAATTCCTAAATGTACTGGGTAATTTTTAAAGCATTAATCTGAGCAGCTAAGACAAAAAAATCCGAACTGAAAGAGTTTATTTTAAAGCAGTGCCTGAAGTCTTGCAAAGCTGGTGGAAAATGTAGTCCTGCCTGTAGAAAAGGCAGTTTATGGCTGAAATTCCAAGGTGAGTCTGATCACTTGGTGGCAAATACAATGAAAATGGATTTTGCATGAAACTCTAAGTGGTGGGAAGATAATCATGAAAAACAGAGCTTGCAGTGGATTTGTCTTGAGGCAGGAAATCTAAAGAAGAAATAATCAATACTTCTTCATGTAGCTTAAGAGATAGTAGTTAAAATATAAAGTTGCTTTTATAGTGCCACCATCTGGTCAATCAGTGTTTTATCTTTCTCTGGGCTGACTCACACATCACATTGAAAAATATGTATATATATATATATAAATCAAACAACCTCTAAATTGTTTAGAGATAGTAAAGAAAAATCAATTAGGCACAGATCATGACTGGACCTTAAAAATGCTGAATAGTTTGCAAATATAATACTAAAACCAGGTCAAATGAAGAAGTGTTCAGCACCTGTAAAAGTCACCTATAAAAATCTCTTTCTCTCAGCACCTGCTGTGTGAATAGATTTGAGGAATACAAGTATATGACAGAGCTGCCATTGAAGCCCCAGTGAAGAAGGCATCCTTGGTTCAGTGAAAGTTTTGGCATCAGAGCTGGAATGCTAAGAGAGTCTCTGTCTCTTATTCAGCCTCAAAAACCTCTGTGTTCCTGTTTGGCTCATTCAACTTCCTCTTCTGCTCCTTCTCTCTTCACTGCTTGGTCTCTCTCTCTTTCTCCCCCTTTCTGTCTCTCCCTCTGTGTCCTGAATGCTAAAACAGTGGTTGGCTGTGTCAGAACACTGCAATGAAATCCTGCAGTCTCAAACGCCCACATCGAGTAAACACCTTCCTTTACCTAGACGCAAGACTCTCTGGAGTTACAGCTACAACAAAACACCATTTAAGGCCATTGGTCTGGGTCCATTTGTTTAAATTACACTTAAAAGCCATCCAGTTGGGCATTTTTTAGATTTATTTGAGAAAATAAATAGCGCCAGACAGAGTGAAATGCAGTGACTGCCAGTGTTATATGACCATTGTTTTAAATAAAAAATAGGTTTTCATTTGTCATAAATAATTTGTGCATTGTAATCCATGCAAAAAATGTCCAACTGTCATGAGATGAACAATACATATTTAATAAACAAGTGAGCAAGTGAAAGATGTCATTTGAATAAATCATGCCCCCCCTCCCCACCCACATGTCAGAATGTTTACTTGCTCCTGGTCACAGGTCACATATTGAGGTACCAGTACTGATAGCACAAACAAGAGAGAAAGAAAGATTCATTATGGTAACTAACATGTTCTGTAACATGTTTTTATCAGAAGTTGAATAAATACATTTAGGTGAAACGGCAAAAGTTTCACCAGCACTTTTCCATTTAATGCCATCAGTATCATTGTATGGGTCTTTGTTCCTTCACTGCTGATGAACACAAGTTGAATGCTTTGCTAGTTCAGCTATTTAGATGCTACTTGGATTATATGCTGTTTAGATGCTAAAGATGAAAAGCAAGTTTGGACCACTAACAAAGGACAATGGACATAACAGTTTTTATGTACATTGTCTCAACATGGCTAAGTCCTCACTGCGGCAGCCTGGGTTCAATCCCACCCTGAGGCCCTTTGCTGCATGTCATCCCCTCTATCTCTCTCCTCCTGTCTGTCTCTCTAGCTGTCGCCCTCAAAATAATAAATCAGAAACGCAAAAAAAAATTAGAGAAGTCTCAAGCAGAAAGAAGATTCTAGCTCATAATGCACCAACCTGTATCCTCGTGCCGTGGTGCTTTGTCTCTCTCATTTCCGCGGCACACATACTATCATAGTCAATTGGCCAGCTAAATAATCATTAACTTAGTGTTACCGCATAACAGTCTACTGTAATTTAGAAAAAAACATCCCTCTAACCCACGACAGGAGAAACTGTTGTCAACTGTTGCACTCTGTGTTTGTCTCTGTGTCTGGAAAATTATACTTACAGATGGAAAGTAAACTGAGTAATTATATCGAGCCCTCTATTTCAACCATGTGTGAGAGAGGATGCTGGCTTTGGCCTGCTCAGATGCGTGTGTGTGTGCTTGTGTGTGTGTGCTCGCACGCGCAACATGTGTAGCAGTCTGCCATCATAACCTAATTATTGCAGCAGCTTAACAACAGCAATTAGCACATTTCCATCAGACGACACTAATTTGTGAATTTCATTCCAGCACCATTCAGGACCAACACACTGAGAAAGAGAGAGACTTATAGTCATTGACTGTTGAGCTACGGGCAATGCTAAATCCATATCTATAGAGGTGTGAAAATTGCTTATGGTAATTGCAGTTATTGTAAAACTGGGCTGAAGCTTTAATGAAATTTCAAATTTTAATCATTTGTTTTTTGTGTGGTCCACATTTACTGACTTTCTCTCCCGAGGGACTTCGTGTTTCTTCATCTGACTTCCCAATAAAATGCCTCTCCCAGACACACAAATTAAATTGTTTCATCAAACAATGATTTCTTTTCACTCTGGAGGAAAGGAGAACCCCATTTTGGCAATATTTATACCCTAGGTATGTAGTTTTCTAGATTTGCTTATTCTGATCCTTGATATGCAGGAAATGTTTTTATGAATATGATTAGTTTGAAATACTGTAATCGATAACAAAACTTACAAATGTCTAATTCGGAATGTAAGCAATATTACTGAAAATAATACCTTAAAAAGCTTACATGTAATCATCACACATTTTTAGTAACTATAGCAAACCTGTTGGTAAAGATTTCCCTCATGTCCAGCAGTCAATATTCCTTACTCAACATAATTCTCTTATTATTATATCTTTTAGCTCTGTTTTTATCTCCAGCTAACTAATAAGAACTTTTGCTGCTAAATGCTCCAAAATGTCCACCAGCCACTCATGGACCCATTGTTTGGCACTGGACAGGTTTCATACAATATGTTTTTAGAGCCACAAAAACAAAACAATGAGCTGAAGGACACTAAAATGCTCAACACAGCTAAGGGGTGGTATATCTGAGTGGTATATTTGGTGATAGTTCTTTGTAGCTGAATTACTGCCATCAACCACTGACAAAAGCAAGCACTCGTTGTTGGTCTTTGTCACGTAATAACAGGCGGTAAGTATTGATTACAGGAACTTTAAAGGGATTATATGTATAAACTGGCCAACTGTTAAAGCTTAATCCAAATAAACAGAGGGCAGCATATCACCAGAGTAACTGCTGACTCTACTCCTTACACTATGGCTGTAGCTACTCATTTAGCTTTTTAGCTCAGTTAGCTATTCAACTAGCGGCCCTATAGATCCGTCGGTGTCTCGTCATCGAACAGTTGTACTCCTAAAATCAATGTGAAAACTGCAGTCATGTCTTACATGGAACCTTTGCTGCACTTGACAGGAAACAGTACACACATTACATCAACAGAATGGAATCGGACTGCTGTCCACATCGGTTAAATGGCTGGACAAATGATCCAACTTAATGGCTAAAAGTGTCATTCTTGGATTCTGCTATCTGGTTGAGTCATCTCATAAGAGACACTATAAACTCTACAAGAATGATGAATTAGACTTTCCATTATTTCAGTACCCTACAGCCATTAACACTGGACTTTAGTGAATGAAATGCACACAGATGTTCACTACCTGGTGGGTATATGTTGACTTCATCACTTCAGGAGCTTAAAATATGTGGTTCTGTATCTAATCGTTATCCAGTCCAATCCAATGTTGTTAATAAAGCACTTTTAAAAAACAACACAGTTTACCAAAGTGCTGTACAGGAAAATTAAAATAGAAGACATAACACACGAGTAAAGAACAACATCTCATAATTAGTATACAAAAAGGCTAAACTTGATTCAAAAACAACTACAGTAAGGCTATAAAAGGCAACTTTTCACAAAGTGTCAAAGGCCAAAGAAAAGAAGGATCTTTTAAGCAATGATTTAGAGACAGAAAGTGAAGGGGCCTGCCTAATGTGTAGGGCCAACCCATTCCAGAATTTGGGAGCCGCAACTGCTAAAGATCCCCTTCTGAGTTCCAATCTAGTTTAAGTTAAGCAGTAATTTGATTAGTTTAATTAATTTAATTAATTTGAAAAAAAAAAATTCGGTGACTGTAAGCTGAGTTTTTTGTTTGTTTGTTTTTTAAATATTCATGAGGCTTAATTTAAATCACTGTACAGAAATGACAGTAATGCACATGTCATTTCAACAAGTTGGCCTAACTCATTTATGTCAAAGTTGTTCAGTCAAGAAATGTTTAAAGCAAAAAGGAAGCACAGCAATTATTACCAAACATCCCCATTCATTATTTAAGGTAAAAATCTTTGCAATTCAGTGTGAAGTGTTACTAGAGGAAGAAGAAGACCGTGTTGTTCTTTCCGGGAACAGTGATGGTGTGTAGTCTGGGTGATTTACATCGTCATTTTATAAACCTTCATTGACACAGTTTAAAACATGGCAAAAAGAAGCTAAAGCAGTAACATAACGTTACATTCTTTTACTGGAGGGAGATAGTAAGTCACCATTAACTGTACTGTGTTTAGTGGGATTACCCACATTTAAAAAACAGCTTATATATGCTAATTTTGGTGTAAAAAGGGTATGCGCTAGCTATGTTAACTGTGAAGTTATGTTACTTGTGTTTAGGTGCTGACTACACACATAAACGTGTTTTAATGTGAGATTCCAGCAGCGACTGAGTTCATCCTTCTCCTCACTGGGTCTGTATTTTGATTCAGTACAATTAACTTCGGGGGTTTTAATTTATTCGAGGTACAGAAAGTCTTACAAAAACTTCTCAGCACCCCAGTGAATGGTTTGTTTTCCCCCCCAGGCTGACAGACGTGACGTTTTGTGGGCATTCCCCTGAATACCGCCCGTATCTATTAGCTGACTCAACTCTGCAAATCCTGGAGCTTGGAGAACCAGGGCAGGGTTCACGTTTACATCCCAGAAAGTCGACCTGGCTCAGCAGCCTCCCAGTAAATATGACTGAACTGGGAGAGAGCACAGCCCCTGAGATGGACAGAGGTCTGTTGGACGACAAGGAATAAACTACTGTACTTATTTGATTTCCAGAGACTTGGATCAGGATTCCTGAGGGGAGAAAGACCCAGCAGGCGGGGTCAGGTAAGGCGTGAAGCGGGAGGAGCAAGAGGTGGTGTTTCATCACCAGAGTGGAAAATAACACATGTAAAACTGAAATATTGTCACATTTCACTTTCTGAATCAAGGGCTTATTTCAACCAAAACACAGTCAACCAAACCAAGATGGTTTAAATGAGGTTTGTTTTTGTTTTTTTCTGAGCCTTTGAATGAAGTTTGTTCACTGATAAGTAAACAAGGCCTCTGTAAAACAGAGACTTGATTTTACGAGGTACAGATGTTTTTTTTGTTTTTGTTTTTGTTTTTTTTTGCTTTAATGAGAGAAACAAACTTAAGAACATTTTCTTTCTTGACATTTTGTAAGTTTACTTTTATCTATTTATTGAAGTAAAAAAAGCTAAGAGACCTTGTGAAACCTACAAAACGTGCAGCTTTTTTAAATCTTCCAGCTAAAATCAAACGGTGGGCTTTACGACTGTACTATGGTCCCTTGAGGTACAAATTGATTACCGGTTAGACGGGCCTGGGATGCTGATTAGTATGCTAACATCAGTAGATATCTCTGCAACATAGTGCGCACAAACCTAAATCTTTGTCATAACGTCAGAACTGCTTTATCTCAGCATTTTGTTGATGATTTAAGTTATTTTTTAATGTTTAAAACTTTAATTCTTACAGGAACATTAATATTTCATCTTTAAAGAGACAGTGTTTGCCATTTTGTAATTAAATATTGTTATTTCTTGCTGATGTAAGGGCGTATCAGATATACACCTACTTATGGTGTAGTTTTTGATGAAGAAAGTTTGGATACGTTGTTTGAAAATTCTTCAGCTACCCTTTTGAAGCTGTTTCTCTTGAGGATGCAGCACTAGTGCATCAGTCAAAAAATGTTAGATGTGGATGACTCCAGCAGTCTTTGTGCATACAACAGCCTCAGAATAACATTCTCCCCCCCTCCTTCCTCATCCCCCTCATTTTCCCATCTCCCTGTCTTCCCCTACCCTCAATCCCCCCCTTACTTCCTACGCAGAGATGCATGTTGAGTGATAGGCCTGTGGATGAGTCTGGACAGTGCGTCTGAGGCCCTGGTTTTTAATAGGGTTCTGTTCCCAGTAATTATGCTGACACAATTTGATCAGCGCGGGGCTAAGTATCTTCATCTGAGGGAGATCGGGGGGAATTAACGCTGATGTAATAAGTACAATTTGTCACTATTAAGACGGAGGTGTTGACAGGCGCTGGTGTTGTCAGGGCAACTGATGGCGCTCCCTTGCTACAGTATGTATTCTCCTGCATCCGGCGAGCAGAGCTGTCAGGCCCCCTCAATAATCGATGCTCTGCACAGGCTAAAGCACACGTACTATGACATACTGATACATGCATACAGTGTAATAAAGACAGACTGCACCTGACATGCAAGGATATACTTTAAACACTTAAGGCACATACAGTACATATGAAAATTTACACAAACAAACAGCAACAAACCACAGAGGGAAAAAAAAGTGTATCCAGCCGTTACTGTACATTAATGCCACGACTGAGAACTGCTGCCAACTGACTTCAGCTCAGGCACTGATATGCGGACTAGTTGACACTAAAACTTCCACAAATCTCTGTTTTAGAGTAACACAACTGAAGCGTCCTTTGTCATTATATCAAGTGCAAGGGTGTAAGGTACTGAAGGTAAAAAATGCACTAATAAGACAAGATTTGAGGCCTCAGCCGTTGCTGGGGAGACGACCATTGGCGAGAAGTTAACCCTCGAACATCAAGCGTTTTTCAGCAATTGTGATTTTTTTTTTAAGATGTAATTGCAGAGTGAGATATGCAAGTGGGAAATGTCAGCTTTGACCACAACTGCAATGTAACAATGTTTGATTCACACAATGCAGCTCAAAGGTCCAGTTTGTAGGATTTGGTGACATCTAGTGGTGAAGTTGCGAATTGCGTGTGATTGAATACTTATCCACTAACCTTTCAACTCCCAGCACATGGTAGAAACAACAATGGCTGCAAAACTCATCAAAGCTGCAAAGCATTCTGGGTTATTGTACAAACATGGTGGTGCAACTGGATGGATTACGTGGAAGAAGCATTTTTTTAAAATTTACAATTTATTACAAATTATTTGATTTCAAGTTCTGATCCAAGTGACACTTAATCTGTTCCATTCATTGTAATGTGAGCGTTTGCTGTTGCTTGGCAACATGCAATCAGCTGTCAATCACATCTGCAGCGGCAAGTTAAAACACTTAAGCAGTCGGCAGCAGATTTGCTCGGGCTTTTAAGATCACACACAAGTGGGACTCCATATGTTATTGTCATGAGTGGGCGCTTTCAGGGGGATTCAGATGTTTTCCCATAATGCCGTTGGAGCTGATTGTGTCACGTCTGTCTCCTCAACTGAGAAGATTTCCGAAACGGTCTGTTTTCAGAAGCTTGAGTGTCGTTCCCCAAGCAATTTCCTGACTTCTCACACTTCACTGGTTGTAGTTAGCACGCATCCATTAAGGACGGTGTCACATTGAAAAACATGTGCAGAAATGTCAGTGTGTGTGAAAACACTTAAGTTTGGCCATGAAAAACCTTTCGGCTAGGTTAAGCGAAAGATCATTTTTGGGCTTATGCACAATTTTCTGCTAAACTTTTCTAGTTTTGAAATTGGGCAGCAAACATTGGTTTCATTGGTCTTAAACCATATTTTGATTATTGGCCATCTTGCTTAGCTGGAGAAAGTCAAGTCTGGAAATACGATAAGACAAGGTAAAATAGGTTAAGATAATCCTTTATTAGTCCCATAAGAAGGTAATTTGCATTGTTTCAGCAGCATAGGGACATTAAAAATTAAGAAGCCTACATAAAAAAACTATAAAAAAAAGAGCAATAGAAATAAGTAGTTAAAAATAAGTACAAAAAAAAAAGTTTAAACAAGAATAAGACATAAGACAAGAAATTATCA
>JAPXVT010000027.1:11716452-11728452 GCA_029823135.1 Acanthurus reversus
ACTGTCACTGACAAGCTTTCACTGTAGAAGCAAAGGGACTCTATCTTAACCTCGCACAACACAGCAAATCGGAGGAACCCCTTTCAACTCATGAATAATTTGTTTCTCTATACAATCAATTTCCTCCTGGATGGCAATCTGCCTACGGGGCACAGTTGGCCACACGGTGTTTAGAATAATGCAATACACAAGTGAAATAGCAAGACCTGCAAAATGTTGAAATATGTGGGCTATCACTGTGTAAAATGACACTCGCACTGGCATCTGACAGGCACAGACTTTGTTTCACTTTTGTTCCCTCTTTTAAGGATTCTAATGGAAAAATGCTGCTTCACGCACAAAGATTTCACCCCATAAATAATGCATGAGCAATCACACAAAACGGCTTATAATTTAATGTTTGCTATACGGATCAGACTGGAGGGATATACTTGTCTCTGGTGTACGTCCAGAGGAATAACACAGTTTCTTCATGTCAAAGACGACTAAAACCTTTAACAATCTACAAGCTGATTAATGAAGGAAGCTTACATTTCTGAAAGTAAACAGTGCCCCTAAACAGTTTTACGGTCTAACACAAGGGATTACAGGCACTGGAGTAGTGTGTGCCTGTGTGCACCTCATTTCCCACCAATGAGTATTAAGAAGCACAACAAAAACAAAGGATGGGAGTCACTGGAGCAGGGAGTAAACATTATGTAAAAAGCACAAGACGGCTGCACTCCACTGTACAAAACAGCTCATATTAGACTCTGTCCAGCACACTGCACCATGTGGGGCAGAAAGCAAATACGCTGGTTTATTTGAAACCGACAACAAGCCAGAAAGCTCTTTATTTCTGCAGCTTCTGCTGTGAATGTGATGCTCAGTCCTCCATATAGAGCTCCTGTAAAAAAAAAACAAAAAAACAAAACAGGTGCATCTTTTGTCTGACTCAGTGAGTCTGACACCCGCTGAGAGGAGGGAGTCTTAAATAAAAACATGATTCAGAAAACAAAAGCACTCTTTGGATCTATTCTACCTCTTACTGTTTTAATCACGGGGACAGCGTTCCCTTACGGGTCATTACAGCGTGTTGAACCTTTTCATCAGGGGAGAAAAAGACAGAAAAACACACTCTTGGAAGTGCTGCATGTGATACACCAAACATAAACAAAGGCGCCATACTGCAGAGTATCACAGTTTTACATTTTGCATTTACATTATGCAGCAAAACTGGTGTTACAGCAAAAAACGGGAACTATAAAGGATGCTCTGTCTCTGTACAGCCTCTTACCTTGCTTGAGGCACTTTTTCACTTAAAGCTTAAAGTGTAATCTTTCAATCCATTGATGCTCCTCTTGAAGACTCTCAGACCAAATTTAAACGTCCATCCCTTCCTCTTCAAGGAAAAGTGAGATTTAAAAAAACACGACTATCTTAAAAAATAAAAAATAAAAGGAGCGAGAGTTGGATAAAACGCAGGTGGTCACATTTCTCTTCTCAGTCCGTGCGTGGATCAAAAGAAAAGAAAATTAATCCTCGACGTCCATGCTTATCAGATTTAGAGAAAAATATTTTGCGATTTCAATAAAATCCATTAACCCTGTCCACCTCCATGAGTCCAACATCAGCCCATTTGAAGTCCATTTAAACTTTCCACGCTTTGGCTTTTATGTTCGCAATCGTCTTTGTCCAAACTTGCTAAAAGTGAGCTACTTTTTAATCACAAGTGAGAGTTTAAAGTTAACTTAATAAATATTTTAAAATGGCTCTAAGTCGACGCATTGTGCACTTCTGTTCTCACAGGCGCAAGTTGTTCAGAAACGGAGCTCACTGCACGTTTAGATGAAGCCCTGCTGTTGATACTCTGTCCGTGTCCCTCCTCCCATTATCATCATTCCCTCCTCCTACTACAGGCGCCGCTTGAGCCTCGTCAAGACACACAGAATACAACCACAGCACTTCCTGTTATACCTTTCAAAATAAAGCATAAGGCCCCACTGACAAGCAAGAGGAGAACAAGTGGAAAGATCCATTGTTACAGCAATGCTAAAACTGCTTTAGACGTTTATGAAAAGGAAATACGAGGCTTGTTATTTCTCCTGCTTCTCAAATGTGAGAATTTGATTTTTGTTTGTTTGGGGTTTTTTTGTTTTCTATCATTGTGCCTGTGACATTTAGAAAATAGCATTTTTTTACACTTTGTCCTGCTTGTATGTCTACTGTCAAACTGCCGTGGTTGATTTTGATACTTTTAGCATAATGGAGTCATCATCATTTGTTATTTACTGCAGTGACAGTATAAAAAATAACAAGGACAAGGACAAGGGCCTTATGAAAATAAAAGTAGCAGAATTAATCTGTAATACATTAAAAATGGCGTATACATTCTGTACAGTAACTACTGAAATTTTAAATCTTTAGGCTTTTACAACATCAACAGTAATGCGTCACACTGTCAAAAATAATGACTCAAGACAGAATTTCAAGCAGAAAAAGGTTTGAACTTGTAAAAGGCAGTGAAATGTGAAAATCTGTACAGAGTCGAGCTGTAATCACACCACAAACAGTGTGTGATGGGTAAAAGTCTGAGAATTCACAGCTTAATAAAAAGAAAACAAAAGAAAGAAAAGGAACATGCTTTTATTTTGGAGACTACAGAGTCGACTTCCGTTACTTTGCCGCCTGTCTGACTCGGTGCTGATGGCGCAGACAAACCCGCCTTTCCACGGGAAAGATTTGAGGTTTTCAAACAAAAGGCAAACGCACACACCTACGGGAAACATTTGACGTGAAGCCGTTTGGTGTAACATCCAGCAAATATGCAACAGATGCTGTTAACGTGCTGTGAGGGTAAATATTTCCCAGGGCAGGTTTGGTGCATTCAAAATCTTAAAAACAAGATTGATGAGTTGGGTTGAACCACCACACACACACACACGCCCCCTTCCCATGAATTCCTGATAAGCCTCAATTTTCTACAAGGACTGACATTACTAAAGAAAATTTATTCCGGCAGAGAACTTATCATTACTTGCGTAACTTAATAACCACATTCACCGTAATGTCACTTTAGCAACGTTAATGTTACATTCAAATGAACTGACAACTTTTGTTTCAAATGAGGAAATCATACCGAAACCTGTTTCTGCATGAATTTCAAATCCTCATCTATTTCTCTTACAATATTTGACGTGTTCAAAAAACCAGAGTGCCAATAAATTGCTCCAGAAGAAGCTAAAATAAAATATAATTTGCATTTATGCTAACTAACGGTAACCCGCACCGTTACAAACCACAGTCACAGCTAATTTTGAGCTAATGCTAGCCTTAGCTTTCCGTTAGCGAACGACTGAAGATAAAGCTAACAAGACTATTACAACTATTACCCGCTTAATAGACCTCACACAGCTAGTAATGATACATTTTTGTACTAAGAATATAAGCCAGCTTTTAAATAGACATGTTATATTCTTAACTTAACGTTAACTTGGTTGGTCTTGGAACTAATTTTGAGTTTTGCTCAGAAGACTCAGTCAAAACGTTTCCCACTGACCTTGAGGAGAACGTCTGTCAAAACTTGACCTTCCCTTTCTTCATTTCAATCTTTTAATGCTAACGTTAACCTTCCAGAAAAAAAGTTTTCATCATCTTTTCTTAAACTTATTCAGATGACAGAGCCACCCTTGAATGAGAGGAGAGATTTATAACTTAGATTTCTAATTAAGAGTTTCATTATGTCAACTTACCTTCAACCATTTCTTTTGACGTCATCCAAAAATGTGCTGGAATTAATTAAAAAACTGAGCTGGTGGGGGATGAGGTCTGTTGGCTTATTTATATGAACTCTGTCTTGTTTACTGTACAGTTTAAAATAGCCAATCCAGAGCCAAATAAAAGACTGTACCACCACAAGGGGGCGACACTGTCCGTGAGTGAAAAGAAGTTAATAGCGTTTTCCTTGTGTATAGATGCATGGTGCCCTTATTGACAAAAAATAAAATATAGCTCGGACATAATTAGCAACAGAGACTTTTATTAATACTTTTTGATGATTTTGCCTGGATGAATTGTGACATGATGAACAATACTGTGGTCATACATTGCCCACGATATAGATGACATCAAAACACAGTTAATTTGCAGAAATTCTCAAAAAGAAGAATAATCTTCAAAAGGCAAAAATTTGACAACTGAGATGAAAATGAATGCTGACAAAATGTGCAAGGTATGTTAGTCATAAACTGTCAAAAGGCCAAACTGCCAGCAAGCTGAAAAATCATTTTATGTGACTCTGATTAGTCTAATTGACAGGGGAATGTGTTTAGAATGACTGTTTTAATAATCAGTATCACCAGAATATATTGATAAATCAAGAGAAGGTAATAAAATGTATTTCAGTGTCAAAATTTGGTCCAACCCATAGTAGACAGTATGAATTTTGTTGCTTCTCCCTTTTAGCGTCCCACCAGTTAGGTGGGTGGACTTCTGTATCGCCAATATTAGCATATAACATGTATATTGGTATCGGCAAAAACTGTGTTGCAGTCATTAAGTTAAAAACAAAAAATGACAGTACAGTAACTCCATAGAAACAAGAGAACTTACAAACTTGTTTTACAACTGTATTATATTCTGCTCGAAACATGTAACAATTCTTTAAAAAAACAGGAGTAGAGTCTTTCTAAAAAATGTTTATGTTAGGTTTTCCTGTTTTTAAGGTATAAGTCTCGAAACATATGTGCTTCAAAAATGAAGAATCAATCCTTCCCTACCCTCAACCATAAAAAAGATCATAATAAGTTACATTAAGGTTAGCCAGGTGCAGTTTGAGAAAAACATTTTAGTAGGGCTGTCAGCATTAATGCGTTTATCGCAACCAATTACAAAGCCGCGCAAAAGGCTTTTTAAATTTTTTTTTAGACACGTACTGCTGTTTTATTCTTTCGATGCACCCTTAAGCTGCAGCACTGCTTCCTACCGGCAGTCGTGAAGAAGAACAACGTCATGTATTTGCCTTCCTCCCAAATAACAGTCAAGAAGATAGATACCATTCTTTCTTTGCATGCAGTAAAAAGGAAGAAGCTCACCCACCGCTAATTAACTTAGCTAGCCTGCCTCTGCCTAAAGTCATCAGATAAACTCTCCAACAGCTATAAACAGTCCTGTGTGCGTGTTGTCACTTGTTTACTTCGCGCATTATTTTTAACCTTAGATTGGCACTTTATGTAATTTTGGAATCAAATTCAAACCAGGAGTAAACCACAGGGCACATGTGCAAACCACCGTGGATGTGCTTGTAAGTATGTGGACAAAACAAAACATCTGCTAAAAAAAATTTAAATTGCGTAAAGTCCTAATCTGAGTCTAAAAATAATCTAACGTGGTAAATAAACAAGTCATAACAAGCACACAGGGATGCTGGAAGTTGTTGCAAAGTTTATCTGATGATTTTAGGCGGAGGCAGGCTAGCACTTTCCCTTGACTACCAGTGTTTGAGCTAAGCTAGTTAGCAGTGGGCAAGCCTTGCCCATCTCTTCCTTGTTACTGCAGGAAACGTACACAAAAGACATATTGGCATTTGATTCCTAGTTAAGATAACACTGGTAAGAATTGCTTAACATTGTCCCAAAAAAAACACGCACAAACTTCAAAAGTAGAAATGGGTGCTGAATCCTCAAACAACAGTCTGTCAAAAAATATACAGGACTGCACTTCAATGAATTATCTTATTTTCATTGCCGCACAGTTATTTCTCTGAAAAACTGTTGTGTAGTGCAAAATAATAGAATGTTAAAAATGTGATTTACAAACTGTGGTTAAGGACTGATATTAAAAATTAGATATATATAAAAAAAAATATCATCATCTGACCTACATTTTAGCTGTCTACAAGTCAGTCATTACTTGTCTGAGGTAATTATATCTAACTTTAAACAGTTGTTTCATTTTTTCCACCTCTGCCAATGGACAACATATGTTAAAAAGATGTGTATCAGAAAGATACATTTGGTGGGAAAGCAACAACAAGAGGAAACAATGTCTTTTTCTGTTTGGGCTCTCCTGATCACATGTATTTTACATGCTTCAGCACATTTCACTGCCATACTGCAATCATATCATTTTAAAGTCATTATCATCGTTATTACAAATCCACACTACATAAAAACCAGTCTACACAGCACTAAACTGCATTGAACTACACTGGCCCACAGACGCTAGAAACAATTAGAAGGTGTAATCTCTGCACATCTATCTGCCAGGAGGCCTGGACACAAACGCTGAGCAGGGAGAGAGAGCAAGAGGAGGAGAAAATCACCATTATTATTAGCAGAAAGGGCTGTCTGCACTCGAGGCCTGATCACTTACTTAAAACAGATTCAAGCTTCTGGTCTTTATGCAACGAATAAGGAACATACAGCTCCTATTTTGCCTTGCATTCTTGAATTTACATATACAGTTGGAAGCAAACCTGCTTTTGTTTTGCTGTCTGTCTTTATACTGTGATTGGTAGATTGTAAAACTGAAGGATTTCTCATCCATCTCTGTCCTTATGTTGACATCCGCCTTCTGCCTGGCTGCTGATTACAGTCTGTGTACTGTCTCGCTGTGTAACACTGACTTAATGTTATTTTGCCTGAGCAGAGCCATTGCAGCGACCCAGATGTCCATATATTATAATCTAATCTAAGATGATTCTGGCTCTGGATTGGCTAATCCAACACCACCCTTCCTAATCTGACATCTAATAGACGACATCTGGACAAGAGGAGATAAAAAACACAGCCCAGAGACAATCTGATTGACTTGTTTGGGAACGATAATCTTGTCTGCACAGTAACTTTGTTCTTGTAAGCATAAATTTATCCGCATGTTTACCACTAAATCATAGAGACAAATGTTATCTTTCCTTTGGGACAAAGCTTACATGAACCCTTTGCAGTGATCATAAGAGATCAGATGAATTTACTTAAACTTAATACTATGACTTGGAGGACCATACTAGTCTATTTTTGACTTTCCATCATTAGCAGAGATCACCTCTATCGTCTACAATGTTGTTGTTAAAATTGGACCATGTGTATACTTTAGTAGATCTCAGTCTGCATTTTTTAAACCCCATTCACTGCCATTCATTATAAAACAGGGTATAAAATACTATAGGGCATGTGAAAGTTGCTAGGTGTAGGTCATTCACCCTTCTTAAGAGATTTGGTCATAAATCACTGAGTGAGAGAGAGGGAAGCTGGTGAGGCGAAAGTTATTACGCCTCGAGAAATAGTTCCTTAATAGTGCTGCCTTCCTTGCTTGAATATTACTGTGAACACAGATTTTGACGTTCATTTTAACTAAAGCTGTCACACATTTTCAGGTGCTTTCTGTAACAATTATTAAACAAGGACAAAATTTAAAGAAAGCTCATAGATATCTCGTAGATAAAGCTATTTTGGGAAAATGTGTTATGTTTATGTAACGTACAGGACCAGTGTTGACAAAGGACATGTAGTAACACTGGTATGGTCCTTGAAATTACAACCTTTTTAACATGGCAATTGACGAAGATGCTACTTTCATTTTTCCATTTGGAATTTTTAAAAAATTATAAATAATAAAATAGATAATAAATAGTTGAAACACCATCCTCCAGTGCACCTCTTCTTCTGCTAAACAGCATGGGTCTCACTGCATTCACACCTTCCTCTACAAAGAAATGAATAAATAGGGAGTCCATTTCTGCTGGTGTCAACAAGTTCCTTTGAGTGCATAATGGATAAAATCATCAATAATCAATTGAATGTGTCACCTTGCAGAGGTGGCTCCCTTCATTTTCACTGCTCTTTTTTTTCCTGCTGTCCACTCCTGAGGTGTGATAAGACCTCGGAGTGGATGCTACCTGTCTTTTTCGAGCTGCGGGAGACCTTCTCAAAGAGCATAGCAACAGACCTGTCTTCCCTGTAAAAATAGGATTGTCTTCTGTGAAGCCGACTCGATGCCACAGATACAACACACACTTCACTTCATTGATTATGCACCCAAGCCCCTCAGAGCCCAGTTTTACAAGTGATGTCTTCTCCTCTTCGCCTTGTTCACTCTCCTCATAGCTCCCATTTTCAACCTCTTGCACAGATTTGGAGCCATTTACCTCATAAACACATCAATATTTTAGTCTTACTGGATGCAGAGACCTCTCTCTCTTTTTTTGTACATTTCTATTGTTTCCCCTGGATAATGAAAAGTTAATGTTATTTGGGCATGAGAGACACGTTGTAGACACAGGCTTGAGAAAACCATGGCAGCTATGTCGCAAAAATCAAGTAAGGCCATTTGTGTGGGCAGATCCTCTCCGATAGAGCAAAACCATTACGGGCTGATTTGCTTTGAAAGTGTCTTATCAAGTGGACACTTTCTTATACAGCCCAGACAATTGCAGTTACAGTCACACATTTTTCAGAGTGTTTGACCTAAAGGATCATTTTTATGGTGAACTAATCCAAATAAATAAGAACTTAACCAAAAGCGAGTTGATCTATAATAAGTATATTCTGTGAAGCCAAAGCCTTTTATGTCTTTACTCAGTTTATTTAAAACCTTTATGACATTGAACACAAGCACTGCAGTGTCTATCCCACAAACAGTCTGCTGCCATAAATACTCACGGGTGCAATAAACATGTATTCCTCCACAGCTGGAAATAGTCCCCAACAAAAGATCTATTAATCTTGTTTGATACAAACTGATGTCTTGTGAGTTTTGTCTATTGTTCGTCTTCCCATATTTGTTGACAATATTAGAAATGTAAAAATAACATCTTTTTCATTTAATTCTTTTTTGTTTTTATCGACTTTGTCAATTTATGTGAAAATGTTGCAATTTAATTTTACTGTTGCAGAAAAACTGTTCATTACCTGTATCTACATTATTGTGCAGTGCACCAAATTATTCTCACAAAACATGTAAATAAAGGAAAAAAAAAAACACAAAACGGATTACATTCTTTGAACTTGCAGACATGAGAGCTATGTATTATCAGGTATGAGGTCAACACACAGAGCACTTTTCTAGCTTTCAGCAGCAACCTATTACAATCCGATAACACATTGAGAGAGGTATAAAACGCAGGCACCGGGGCAGAGGAGGCTAAGCAAACAAACACACCGAGAGGTGCGGTGAGAAAGGACAGATGTATTGAAAGCTGTTGAGTGATGTGTTTTTTCTTTATTGCTGAGCATACTGTTGACTATCCTTGAAGAAGGATATGCAGCACAGAGAGACAGAGAGAGATGGAGGGAGGAAGGTGTTTCAGCAAGAATGCAATCCTTTCATATAGGTGTTAACCGAAACAAGGCCAGACTGTGCTGTATGTATGATAATGTGGCACACAAAGTATGATCATGGGAATATCAATAGTACCTTTTTGGAAGGGGGCTGAAATTAGATTTACTGTCAGCCTCTCAGCAGCATAAGTCTGATTTAAGAATTGATGGTTAAAAAAAAAATCAAGCCGTATCTCTAATTTTGGAGTAAATTATTTAAGGACGAACCAGATTTTCTGAGCAGTATGTTCTGATTATTGGTTTCTCACCACATCTATATGGGCTTGATTTTAAGGAACTCAGATTATGGGTTATCCTGGATTATGCAAAGGGCCCTGTGCACAAACACTTATCAGTTTCATTTCTTTGTCCTCCCAATGATATTCATGCCAAATCCCACAGCGCCGTATCTTTGCTCACAGCTGGCAAGTGTAACTAAAGGATTATGCAAGCAGCTTCTACAAGCAAATAGATTTCTCCCTACTTCAGAGGAAACTGCTAGTTATGCAGCGCCTATCTGTCCGCCAGGCATGCACAAAAACATGTCTCCCATTTTCTTTTTTTCAAAAATTTGTTTTAACAGTGTATTTTAGAAGAAGATGGAGAGGAAGGAGGAAACGAGAAACAGAGCAGACAGAGAGTAAACACAATAAGCACAAAACCAGGAGGTCTGACACACTTACACTGTAGTTCATGTATGGGCACAGCCATTCTGTATCATTCAGATGACTGTACAATAAACCACAGGAGTCCTCACCTTTGTATCAGGTGTTGCTTTAAGTGGAATACGGCTCCTCAAACAAGAGCATGGTGCAAGTGGTTTTGCATTAAAGCATGTACTGTATTAAAACAAGCCTAAATAGCCAATCAGCATGCAAGTATTTCACTGCACCGGCACTGATCGTTCATAAGCAAGCCTTAGTTTATGACTAATGTCCTCAAGCACATGAAATAAAGCTTTAAATACTTCTGGTATGCAAATATTCCTGAAGGTTTTCATATATGGTCCAGATCAAGCTGAGCCTATGATGGCCTTTTCTGATTCTCTGTGTGGCCTCCCTGCTGTCCCTGAGGGAGATGTATATTAATTAGCATTGATCTGGAGCAAGAAAACACAGAGCAGATTGGGATAGGTCCAGGGCTATCACAGATGTAGAAGCTTATTTGAAATACAGCACAGAACACATTTACATTTAACATTTTAGCTTGCTAACTGACAACCAGATCTGGAGAAATGCTCCAGGAGTGCAACATTGGAACAATTTCCGGGTACAAAGCTTTTATGCAAACATGTACAGCACTAAGACATGCTGCCATATATGCTTTACAAATGGGGAATTAGTTTAACTTCTCAAATATTGCACTTATTTCAGTGTAAAGTTGATATTAAAATATGTATTTTGAGGAGCAGGCGCCAAGGTTTTAGTCTCAAACTTCCTTTCTCTTTGTCTGATACTTCTCAGTCCTTTGTCTCTAATATCCTGTACATTACTCAGGGTCAAAGTGCTGATCTAGACTCTCTCACCTAAATCCTTTTGACCATTTTTCTTCTGTAATGACCTGAAAGCCCTAATGTAAATGTTTCTAGATCAGCAGTCCTAATCGCAGACCCAAGACACATTCCGTGTCTTCTTGCTGAGCAGGCAAGGCCTCTTTGAGCCATTAGGCTCCAAACAGCTGTGAATGCCTTGTTATGCACACAGCAGTGTATCATTGGAGTCAGAGAGAGAGAGAGCTAGAAATATCTAATTCAGATAAACACAAAAAAAGGCTCCACCCGACAGCTTTGTACATGCAGCAAACTCAATTTAGGATTATTCTAGCCCCCCTCTCCTCTCCCTTCCTGTCTGCCTCTTAGCCAGGAGCCCTAATTTACAATCTCTTGTTCTACACACATTTTGTGCTTACCATCAAATCTAAGAGAAAGTTGTCACGCAGCACTTTTCTTGTATATTTTCAAACGTCTGCAATACAGTTTAATTAGACCCATGCTCCATCTGTGATTTCTGATGAACATTTTACATTTGACACATCCTGAGCTAAATATTGTTCAACTCCTCCTCATTATTCTGTACATTTGCTCATTTAGTCCTCCCTTGTGCTGAGTCAATGTTTGCATGGCATATTGATGTGTGTGATTCAGCAGATCCTGTGCTGTGATAATCAACCAGGAACAACAGCAGCATTTTCTTTTGTAACTTTTTTTAAACAACAACCAAAACTGTGTTGTACTGACGAGCATTGAGGCACAGTAATATATCACAAGCATCATAAACAACAGAAACTCATTTCATCCTCAGATATTAAAGGACCATACCTGTCCATTTTTTGATTTCTCGCCATTAGCAGAGATTGACCCTATTTTCTACAAATGTTGTTATAATTTGACCATGTGTACACTTTAGTAGATCTCAGGCTGCATTTCTAAACCCCATTCTCTGACAGTCATGTTGAAACAGGGTATAGAAACACTATAGGACACGTGAAAGCTGCTAGGTACAGGTAATTCACCTTACTAAAGAGAACCTCTGTGTTTTTTTGGTCAAAAATCGCTAAAGAAAGAGAGAGAGAGAGAGAGTAGCTGGGAGCCATTCAGGCAAAAATTATTACGCCTGGAAAAATAGGTCCTCACCTGGGCCGCCCTCCTAGCTCAGATATTCGCGGTCAAAGGATTTTGACACAGATGCCCTTTTTCAATAATGTT
>JAPXVT010000027.1:11880240-11898024 GCA_029823135.1 Acanthurus reversus
CCTGCTAGTTAGAGGGACATAATTAATAATAATAATAATAATATCCTTTCACTGTTACCAAAGGATGTCCTCAGTGTTACTCTGCTCAATGTTTTAATCTGACTGCCTGACTTCTATGACCATATTTCTCTGAATTCCAGGCACTGAGCAACATCTGGTTGGTAAGCTGTTTCAACCTGTGTCGGCTGAAAACACAGGCCAGCAGGATGCAGCAAATGGTCCTAAACATAAGAGAATTTTATGTTTTGACTCTTCTGCAGAGGTTCAACCACAAACTGCTAAAACAATGACAACCACCTTACCTCCAGCTACAAATAAATCTACATCTACTACTCGGAAAGATAATAACACTCAAACTCGAACAAGGCCTACTATCTTGGGTGGCAACAAGCCCAAGAGGAGGGTCCAGACTGTCAGATGCTCAGCAGATCCCCACACTGACGGAGGCTTTGTGAAGGAGGCAGACAAGCCCATGCCTCCACAACAGCACCAGAAAGATCCTGTTAAAAAGAACTCTCACAAACAAGATCATAGTACCCATAACCAAGAGGCTCAATGTGCTGGTCCCAGCAGGGTTGATGCCTCACAGCCTGAGACTGAGAAAAAGTCAGAATCTGAAAGGAGATCAAAATCTATTGACAGGAAGCACAGTCATGATAAGGATAGTGATGGAGCAAAAGCTAAGGACTCTCACAGTTCCAGCTCATTGTCCTGTGATTCTGCACTGAAATCAGGAACTAGAAAGGAGAAAGAGGAGAGCACCAAGAGAGAACTTGCAGAAAAAGCTCCTTCCAAATCACGTGATGGGCGTTCAGAAAAGAGGACTCCCTCTCAGGAGATGCCAAATGTGACAGCCAACAAGGAGAATGAAATTAAAGGTGGCATGCAAGAGCAGCAACAACAGTCATCACCATCGTCCTCAGCAGTAAAAGACTGCAGCACTCCAGCTGCCACCCAGTCTACATCTAACTCTCAATCCAAGACTCCAAAAACCCCCTCAAAGACCAGCTCCTTGGCCAAACAGGCAGCTGAAATGCTGCATGACATCCAGGGCCTCCACTCTCCTTCCACCCCACTCAAGAAACAACATGCAGGCAGTTCAGATGTTAGCCTTCCCCAGACCCCTGGTTCTGGTTGTAATGAGGAGGAGACTGCTGATTGTGCAAGGACTCCTTCCAAACAGAAGAAGGGTAAAGATGGAGAAGGAACTCCTAAGCGTCCAATGCCTCCCAACACCCCGGATGTCCCCAGCTGCAGTCCAGCCAGCGAGGCTGGCAGTGAGACAAGCATCAATATGGCTGCACACACACTCATGATTCTTTCTCGTGCTGCCATTGCCAGGACGGGCACTCCGCTGAAGGATAGTTTGCGTCAGAAGGAAGTAGGAGAAAAGGTGACCACAAACTCAAAGAACTCAAAGAAACGTAAACTCTCCTCTGCCACAGCCAGCCCGCCTGCAAAGAAAGACAGAGTGAGTACAGCAGGATTTGTATTTGCCATTCATTTTTTTCATATTCTCTCTCTACTTGAATGTTCAGTTGGTGTTGCTGTAATCAAAGGCAGACAGTAGTTAAAACTCCCACAGCCCTATTAGTCTGTCAATGTGCTCCATCTCCGGTCAGCTTAAGTTCTAGTAATGACCACAAGCATTTCAGTCTTGATGAGAAATTGTGACAATTTTAACAGCAGAACTTGATTTTGGTTTCAGTTTTTTCCATCTAGATGAGAAGTGCTTATGCAAACTGTCTGACAAACAAGTAAAATATAATACCTCATCTATGCTATTAATGAAGTGGGCTTTTGATATATAGTTTTGTCATGTAATTCTTATTTTTGCTTTGAATCTTCAGGAAAGGAAGAAACTTATTGACTGCTTTCCTCATGACTTGGATGTGGACAAGTTCCTGTCCTCACTTCACTATGATGAGTGAAACCAGACACACCAACAGGAAAGGAAGGGACTACCAAATCACTACCTGCTTAGGTTGCTATCCAGAAATAGAACAAGCTCTCTGCTAAACTGGTGCCTATGGTTCCTATAATAAACCTTGCCTGAGACCTTATAAGCCTTAATGTCTCCGTCAGCCAATAAGGGACTCTGATTTGATTGTCGAGTTTCCAGTAGGGTTGATCTGCATTAAATCCTGTTAGATGCAGCAGCAGTAGGGCAACCACGGTACTTTGCTGTATTCATGTTTTTTATTTCATACTGACTTCTGTTTTAATTACTGTTTTGTAGCACATCAGAACAAAGTTTTTGGAAGCACTTAATGGATGCAAGTTGTAAAAATGGGGATTTAAAGCATTTTGTTGGTCAATATTTGACTCCATTAATAACCAATAAAGCTAACACTGACAGATGTGTGAAATACACTTTGGGAATAGTCTTTACAGGCCATTTTAATAACACTGAATGAGGAGCTCATTAATTGAAGTCTAATTGAAAACTGAAACTGTGAAGATTATTTTTGTGGGAAGCAGATGTATATATGTGCTTTGTTTTTATGTTTTTTGTTTGTTTAGTTTTTTAACGAACAGATGCACTCAGTGTGAAAATGGCTGCAACTTTTTCAACATGCATATTAGTTTATTCAAACTTGTAATCAAACAACGAAACAGTCTTGTGTTTTTCCTCCCTCGCCATATACACATTGGCTTCAGTTCTTGTACACGTCTTAAAAGATAGAGGCTTTATTTAACGTCACATGGGAATTTTGAGGAATGCAAGAGCGCAAAGTCTTCATGGGGAATGAGACAACAGGAATGTATAATGCCAGATGTTTGTGTTCATCTCACTTAGTTCAATAGATTTTGGGTGTATGTTGCTCATTGTATGAATAAATTTTATGTAGTTTGCTGCTTTGCTGATCCTTTGTGACAAAGTCTAAAAGGGTTCGAAATAGAGTTGCAACAATCAGCTGAATAGTCCATTCATCAGTCAAAACAAAATTGATGGCCAACTATTTTGATAATGGATTAATCGTTTCTGTCATTTTTCTAAGAAAGGAGTAAAAAGAATAGCCAGTTTAACCTTTTAAATGTGAGTATTGGCTGCTTTTTTGTATCATTTATGACTGAGGAGCCTTGTGTTCTGGGCTGTTGTTTGGACAAAAGGAATTTGAAGACGACACATTTGACTCTGGGAAATTGAGAAGAGCATTTTTTCACACTTTTGACATTTCATAGAGTAAACGATTCATCGATTATTTGTAGAAATAATCAACAGATTAATCGATGATGAAAATAATCGTTATTTGCAGTCCTAGTTCAAAAGGTGAGGGATTCTTTGAAAATGCTTGTCTGGTTTTACAACTGCATGACTCAAGCTAAAAATATATTAACATTTAACCTTTTTGTCCTTGTCCCTCAAAACTTTGAAACGAGTTCTACACGCACAAAGGTTTTATCTATTAAAGTTTTGCAATTTAGAGTGCTGCCGAACTGTTATATTTTAATAGCAAATCTGGCAACCTCCGATTGGACCAAGCGCTAACGGTTTACGGAAGTATGTCATCTTGTAAATTTCACAATAAAAGTCTTAATTATGAATTGAAGTCAGTGACTTTGATCTGGAGGTAATATAATGCAAGTTTGTGCCGTGCTTCGCTTCCACGTTTGTGAAGCTGATACATCAACTTAAGAAATTTGTTTGAGAAGAAAAAAAAAACATCCGAAACGCAATACAGCTTTTATTTTGACTCATCTAACATTTGTTTCCGGGTGAAGAGGACAGGAAAGAGGCACGACTGTCATTTAACAAACACCGCTCTGTTTCTCCCCTGTTTAACTTATATTTTCCTACTACTAGAACAGCACAACTGCAAGGAACATTTTTACATATATCCCTACAAGTAAGACCACTCGGTATTGATTTTTAAATCATTATTTTGATGTAGGGACTGACAGCGTTCCTAGCTTAGTCATTAGCATGTTGGCTAACCGGTTTGCATGTGGAGGATAACGTTAATGATGTTAACGTATTTGGCATCATATCTTATTACAGATTGACCTACAGACCGACTGTTACTTCAGTTAACTGTGTGTGTTATTGTCCAGAGGCAGTTGGTTATTATGTCTTTTTCGACTTATTGTTTTGTAGATAACGTTGCCGTCTATTTGTAATGTTAATCACAATGCAATCTGAATGTCAGCCGGCGTGTTGACGAAATGTTCGCACTGACAGTCTGACAGACAGATGATCGGATCCGCTTAAAAGGATTTCATGAATGATCTGAACCTCCACAGAGTTTTTCAAATTGCTTTTGTCAGTGGGAAGCGAAACATATGTCAGGGGTATTTGGGATTCGTTTAAATTGCATTGCTTCTAATGTGGAGCCTCGAATCCACAACGGCACTTTAGCTTTGATTCTACCGTGGAACTGAATTTAAAACGTTGTGTTCAGGTCTCCTTAGGAATTTTGGTTTCCAGCCTTAAGGCGAATCACTGCCTGATGATTAAAATCGAAAAACGCTTTCAAATTGGTACTAACTCTAAAACTAGAGTTTATGCGGAGTATTTTTGGTTCAGTCTAAAATTGGTACCGAATTTCGCTTCCCAGCTTGTAACTTAATCACTATCCTTGAGAGGACACTGTTGAACGAGAGACATCAGCTTGTCATTTTCTTTCTTTCTTTCTTTTTTTTTTTTTTTGTTTTGCTAGACTGCCTGACCTGCTAAACCTTGATTGACATGGCAGCAAATGGATCAAGCTGTGAACAGCCTCAGAAACGTGCAGGAGCAAAAGAGAAACAGAATGGCAAGTCTGCAGGTTAGTTGTTTGTTTGTTTGTTTTTTTAACTTTAACTTTTAAAATGTACAGAAGAGACGTCAGCACTCCCTGACGTGTCCTTGCAAAGTTCAGGCCATGTTGTATCTGATGACACAGAATGATAACACTGCATAGACTGATCTTTCCTTTTTAGAAATAGCCTGACCCACAAAAGAACAAGAACGAAGCCTTGTCGATGCCACGTGTGTCATGTTTTTAGAATTACAAACTGAGCACAATGCAGTAATTGATTCAGACGTCAGTATTAAAGTTTGTGAGAGTGAATGTGATACTCTTTGTTCTCCAGACGCTTCAGTAAGAGAAAGACGGCAGAAAGATAAGGAGGATCGTCTTTCTTTGGTGTTATGGAGGAGGCCTGTCACCACACTACAATATTTCCTCCTGGAGACCCTCATCAAGTTAAAGGAGTTGACGTTGAAGTAAGAAGTTAAACAGGTTTTTCTGGTGTGTCTTTGTCTGTGCGCTACTTCTGACAGAATGTTTGTGTGTAACTGTTCTTGTGACCTTGTGACTTTTGTCCCATTTGTTCTTCTTGTGACTTTTTAGTGCTCAGCCAGTTGGTAAGGCAGTCCTAGCATCTCACCTAAACAGTGATTTCCATAATGTAATTTCTCTGACCCCGAGAGGCTGTGGTTGTAAAGTCTATGCTTTGACAATAAAGATGGATTGAAGATATTAATGGGAAAAGAAGAAATCAATATTCACTAAGATTCAGAATGTGCTTTTATAGGGAGCAGGGCATTTGTTATTTCAGGCCTGTCTAACAAATTTTACAAAGGATAAAAATGCATATACTTTAAAAGTTTTTATATTTGCAACAGTTTTCATAATTTTTTTTCTTGCTTTTTTTTTGTTCAGGCTCTGGCAGCAACGAGGCCCAGTGTTCTTTGTTTTGGTGTTATGTTCTCTGTTCTCTCTCGCCTACTCTACTGAGGGATCACACCAACAAGTAAGGCCCGGCTGATCTGTGATGTTAATAATCAACACCACTGCTCAGTCACCAGCATGTTTAAAGGTTAATGATAAGTCTGTCTTTATCAATCTAAAACTTTCCTTGAAGAAAGCTCACGTTGGAAAATAATGACATTGTCACACAACCTTTGATCACACAGTCAGTTGGCTACAAGTTTTGTTTACAAATTCCTCTGTTCAGTGATTTGTTACTGTTCAGTTAAAGCACCACCAGTCTTTAATATAGAGTTTAAATCTTACTGAGCTAGAATATTTGTAATATCAAATCAATATTCATTCAACACACTACAGGAAATTCAGATTACTCTACGACATTGTATTCAAAACAAAAATAAACAGATCTTTCCCCCTCAAAACAGATGGTTTTAATCAGATTTAAAAATGTTTCTGAGGCCACTAGGGCTGCAACTTAAACTACATCTGTGTTCTTTTTATTTTGCTTTCTTCACTGAAGTATGTTGAGTACCTGGAGAAGAAGTTTCTATGGTGTGCCTACTGGGTCGGCCTTGGGATCCTGTCCTCTGTGGGCCTTGGGACTGGTCTTCACACTTTCCTCCTCTATCTGGTAAGAGGACACATTTCAGTGGTTTGGCAAAGTGCACAAGACAGTTCTTGAACTGCAAAGACACTTGCGCACAGATGGTAATTTTCAAATTGGAATAGACTTTTTAAAAATGAACAGGCCATATTTTTATATGTAAAAATATATAAATAATAGGAGAAAGCTACCTTGCTCCAATGCCTTGTTTCCACACAGTTTTGAATTGTGTCAGTAATCCTGTATAATATAATATGATATAATATATAACATAATATGTATAATACACAGAGTATGTCAATGTGAAGAAATGCTTTTTTTTTAAATGGATAGAAAGTCAGGAGGTTGGTCTGCTGGTTGTGTGGCCAGTTTGGTAGAAAAAAATTTCTCTAAGAGTTTTGAGCTATTACGTATACAAGCCATCTGTTGCCTGGCTAGCATGCTACCAATGTTAGAAATGTGCTGCAAAAGTTACATTTTTCCAGTGTACAAAGTCCGGATCCAAATAAAATCGAAGGAGGAGTTTCAAAATTACATCGATGATCACGGAGATACACGCAGGAAGAAATGGACTCCCAGTTGACTTACTGATGTCCACAGAGCCATGTGGAAACGAGGTGTAAGGGCAGCTCTGCCTATTTTGAAATGATCATCATAGGAAAAAGTAGTTCAGTGAGGAAAAAGAAAAACAAACACATTTTTGTAAAATTTGAAGGTACCCACTATGATGGCTTGAAACAAATGTTGACCTGGCTCGATGTTGAGTGTCTTGAATGTTATGTAAATCAGCACCAGGTAATTATGATAACAGAAAAAAGTAGCAAGAAATGTCCGTGAGTGATAAAGTAATTCAGTTGCCAACTGGCATACACTGTAAGAGCACACAAAGTAGTAGAGCTATACAAATACATGTAAATGTCCACCTATTACTACATTATCATACAGTAGAAGTAACTCAACTGGTCCACACGTGACCCATATCTCAACTGTCAAAAGGATGCACTTGATAATGGTTGGGGAGAGCAGTTGGTAGCCATCATTATCTAGTCGACTGTGTTCAGCATAAGTCAGGATGTCCTGACAATGTGCAGACTGTTTTTCAGGTGAAAATTTCATGTGATTTAACCAAAGCTATTTTCTTCTAGATATACCTGCAGAAATTAAATAAAGCTTTTAGATAACTTCATTGCATTTTTCCATGTGTCTATCCCTGTTGTTGCCAGAGGATGGCATCATACTCATTTGTCATACTGTGTTCAGTGTCCTCTGTTGCTTCAAAGACGTTCCATTTTTGTCACCCGTCTGTCTCAGGCTTACCAAAATTGACGTGCAGTTTTTCCTTGACAAGCAGTCACAGGATGACTGTATGACTGAGTCACAAAATGAGTGTCATTTGTCTTGCTTGTGGTAAAAAGGAGAACATGGTAAAATGATAGAGAGGAAGAAATTCTGCACCGAGGTCCACTTTAGGCTGCTGATGTGGCTTCTGTTCTGGAGAATTAGTGCAGATGTGGAACAGCTGAGTCAGCTATTTCCATTCCAATGAAAGACTGAGAAAAGTAACTGTGACCTTCCTGTTTTCGAAGCTAAGCACACTTCTTCTGTTAATGTTGTACAGACTCACTTTAGTTTAAGTCTTTTCTGCTTTCCACTTGTATTTAGTTACTTTATAAACTCTGTCCATCAGTAATGCAGTAGCAGTGGTGACTCATACTGTTCGTTGTCTGTGTTTCTTGGTGTACCACATACTGGCCAGATGTGACCTCATCCTCTCTGCCCCTTTTGTGAGGGAGGCTCTTTCTGTGACTAGGCATTGTCATCTCCCCCATATGGAACAACCTGGCATTTGTTTAATCAGCTCAGCTTTTTCATTTATATCTATCTATCTATCTGTCTATCTATCTATCTATATAATTTATTTATTTATTTTTACAATTACCAGCTTTACTGTTGCATTGAAGACAGTTTTAAATCCCAGATTTTTTTTATATCAGCTTCTCATCCATTAACGTCTATTTTTTGTCACCAAGTCAGACATTGCACACTTAGAAATGATTCAAATTCTCATCAGGAACGTTTTGTCTAACCAGTAAAAAGGAAATTGGCCCCAAATACGACTGGATCCTACCTTGGACTTTGTCTTACCATCAGCAGAGAAATATTTAGTTTTGGGACTTGGGGAAACCCATTCTTTTGAAATTTCAGAAAATAATGATGCCTCCTTTTTTCCATTTGAGGTGGGAGGGTTCTTGTAGTCAAAGCAGCGAACATATAGTGCTTTCGAATATTCATTTACTTCACATTGCTGATCAACAGAAGATATCATTCATTTCAACTTAACTTTTTTCAGTTGTGTTGAAAATGCGGTTCAACTCACTTGTCTTTTCTCACTACCTTTGTTATGCGTCCTGCCATCTGCCTGAGCTTGAGATCCAGGCATCCTTTGTCTTACTCCTCTTTTGTTTATATGACACCCTGTCGTTGGAGCCTCTGCTCTCTGTTATCTTCTGTTTAAGACACACTCACAGCCTCTCAAACCTCTCCCAATCCCATGTCAGAAAAGCACATTTCTCACCCAGAAGTGCCCACAGGATGCTGTTAATCCAGGGTGTGGATGTTAAGGAAACACCATATCTCTCATGGTGTTGTCTCTGGATGCAACTGAAAATAGAAGAGTTCAGTCACGTCCAGAGCGCCACGCAATGCATCCCTTAACTCCTGTGAACTTTCCTGAACTTTGCCTACTTTATCCACCACATGATGTAAACCCTCTGCTCATAAGGAGAGTATTTCCTGTTTCCCTTCTCACTAAAACCTAGTTTGTGCTAACAGTGCAACAGCTTCTATCACTGCTGCCTACTCAGTGTTGATGTCAGCCATAGATAGGAAACTCCCTGTGTTAAGTTTGAAGGAAAGGACACACGTCTCACCAGCAGAGTTGCACTGTGATTTTTACCTCAGGTCCGAAGCATTAATAGATAGCCCCACAGAGAGGATGAGATCACTGTACTTATGGGAAAGGGGATTCACACAAGTATGATCCTGTTATTCATCATGATGTTTTTGGAGGTTGTTGCCATGTATCCAAAGGCTGGGTTCTAGTCATAATATTGTGGTTACAATATGGGAAAATGCATGTTCTTGCTTTTACTTGGATGATTTTTGAATAAGTATTAAAGACTTCTGTCAGTTTTCCTTCATATGGGAACTACAAAATAAAAGAGGTTCAAGGGTCCATCAGCAGTCTTGTTCCTAAATCAACATGATGTAATTGTTTTATTACTGAAGGCTACCCATGGGAACGTACTTGCTGAATAGCTACTTAGCAAAGAAGTGATCTGTCTGCCGTGTAAGCCGAGAGTTCTTCTTTGCTGACCTACATGAACAAAGACGTTCACTGCAGGGGCCACAGTATCGCCTGCATAGACTTTCAGAAGTTGTTTTTAAGAGTTAAAATCACAGCTCAGTTTTTTCTTGTTAACACTGACTTAAAATTCTGTTAAATGAACCTCTGTTTGGTTTGAGACAAACTTTGTTTTATAAACCAAATAAGCCTTCTGTGTGCTCATTCAGCGGAGTGGGGTGGGGAGTAACCGTTGGGCAGCAGATGCAGTCAACACTGACTAATTGTGTGCTGTCAGTCTACTGTCAGTGTTTATTGTACCATCTTAAGGAGCCATAATAGAGTGGCTGTATTCTAGTTACAGGTGGGCCAGCTGTTCTTGAGGCCAGGTGGCTCAGCCTAAGCAGACATCTTCATGATAGATGATGCCATACCTGCCTGTCAGAGAGGCCATGTGATTCAGCTCCTGCTGGTGTGCGTTTGTACTTGAAGGCAGATGGTCCTATTCACAGACCAACAGCGTGTAACCATGCAGCAGGAGATTTAAGTTAATTACTAAATACGTATATACACTTGGTTGCCAACTACCTAAAATGATCACTGTCTGATATCTACCAGCCCTTCAATAACTTCTTCCTTTAGGAAAGTTATCATGTTAGGGATGCACCATATTTATCGGTGCAGACAGATTATTGGGCGATTATTTGAGGTTATATTGTGTATTCAGATAATGAAATTATAGCCGATAAATAGAGATGATTATTAGGCGTGATTGTTGAATATGTGTATCTGGGGGAGAAAAAAAGTCTTGTGCATCCTTCTTTAACTGTTTTAAAAAGACATTTTTTTTGTAGGGTAATTTTAGAGAGTTTGGATTGTGATGCTACTAAGTTGTACTGCATTACACAAAAATTTACATCAGTGAAGGTGCACTATTTATTTAGAGACACCCATCGTTCCAGTGCAGTTCACTAGCACCACCAACCACAAATACAAATTGTATGTGTACAAACCGATCAAGAATTTGTAAAGAGTGTCAGTATTAAGCCTTTCTCCAGTTTAAATTTCCTGCTGATGTTGAAAATATTCAAGATGTTGAGTTACAAATCTAATAATCAGAATGCAATCTGAGGCGAGATCTAAACTCGTGACAATTGCATTGTATATTTTGTATCAGCTCCCAAAGCGACTGGTGTAGGCACCCAGACTAGTGTTTCATAACACACATTTGACAAAATGATGGCATGTTGTGCCAGTGTGTCTCTCAGTGGTTTCCAGTTCATAAAAGCAACTCTTCACATCCATCTCGCCCACCTCTCTCCCTCTTAGGGTCCTCACATAGCATCAGTAACCCTGGCAGCATACGAGTGTGGCTCCACAGACTTCCCAGAGCCTCCGTACCCGGACCAGATTGTCTGTCCCCAAGGTGGAGGGGTGGAGGGAAGCATCTCCCTCTTCTCAATCATGTCAAAGGTTCGCCTGGAAGCCTGCATGTGGGTGAGTAGTTGGGCTGTGTATTGGCAAGAATCTGGCAGTACAAAAATGATCAAGATAAAAGGGATATGATATGATGTATTTCAGTACTGCGGGCAAGGCGATACATTGCGTTTTTTTATGCAATCAGAATATCATGGCAATACCTTTTGTGTAGTAGCAGTCAGGAATAAACAAAATGCACACAATGAACCACTGCCACAAAGTTGATTAAAAATCAATAGAGTTTTGGAGAATCAGTACAGTTTTGGAAAACATAATGTCCTGATAACGATATCTGTCTACATTTGTCTTACACCCCGAGTGAGTAGTTGCCAGAATTAAAAAGGGAATGTACAGTGATCACCTCTGAAAGAATGGCAAGAATGTTTGGCAGTCCCAGCAGTGGGTGGCATTGTGAGAGTTGGAAACTTGACAAAGAACTGGAACTCCCTCGTTTTAAAGGGGTTTGGCCAGGAAAAAAAGATTAGTAGGCCGAGACTTTGAAAAGCTTAGACAGTGAAAGCTTCTTCATATTTTACATTCAGCCAAGTATTGGTTATTTCACACAAAGCAGCCGGGTGTACCGAATTCAAAAGTCATGTTAGCATGATTATTTCCCTGTGTGTAAATGTGGGAAATAAAGCAAGTGCTAACTTGTACCATTTGAAATTGTGTTGCTGTAGGGGGCCGGCACTGCCATCGGAGAGCTGCCCCCATATTTCATGGCCAGAGCGGCTCGTCAGTCAGGAGCTGATCCCGACGATGAAGACTATGAGGAGTTTGAGGAGATGCTGGAGCAGGCTGAGGACGCTCAGGTCAGAGTTGCACACAAATGTGCATCTGAGGTGACGACTTAACGTATGGTGCATCAATTTCACTTCAATCAGTCTCAGAGTTACGGAAGAAGACAAGTACAATAAAGACACAAAAAAATAAAGAAAATCCCCAAACTTGTCAGATTTAGTGCTAAAGGTTGCTCAGGTACGACCCTGTGTCTTCCAACAAAACCACACAACAATTACACTGAACACTAAATTATCTCTCCCTCTGTTTGGTTCCATATAAGCAGAGGTGTTCACACTTTGCTAACCAACCCAGGATGTTATGATCATATCTGATATGGCTTCATCTTTATAATGCACCATTGATCCTTGGGCCACTGTCCAATGATTGGTCTGAAAGTGCCATGTGACTTCAGTGAAGCCCCTCCCTCCTTACACTTCCAGTAAATCTGCCCGTTTGTGGGTGAGTCACCCTGAGCACAGCTCCCCCCTTAATCACCCCTCGGGCTTCGCTCTCTCTCTGCCTCCTTCCATCTCTCTTTTCACCGGCCTCTAATTTGAATGACAGACAGCTCTGTCAGGAACAAAGTTCACATGACTGGAGTCGGCTGAGATCAGATGCTGAGTCAGCAGAACCGAAATGAGGGAAACTGAGAACATTGTCTCCATCACCTATTCTCACTTCACTGGTTCTCAGCTGAAGCGGCGTCACATGTCTTTCATCATGGGAATGTGATCAGCGTGTATCCACATGTGCATTTGTCATTTGTTTTCTACGTAACAACTTCAAAGATGAGACATTTGAGGAACACATGGTTCACTGAAATGAATGTCGCAAAAAATATGTTGAAAGAAGTGCATGTGTGGGTGTTAATGAAGCACCTTCAGACATGCATCTTCTGAGGGAAACAAAATTGTGAATAAAAATATGCACCATGACAACAAAAATGACACAACAAAACTAGGTTTGGTTCGGTGGATGAAAACGAAAATATTTTTTAATCGTGGAGGAGGAGTAGAGGAAAACAAATGTGTTGCCAGCTTTTCATTTTGCCTCTTAATCTTCCTCCTGCATCAGCTGTGAACTTCACCATGTAACCACAGAGTTTCTAGCCCCGCAGGGATGGTGATAGGAATCTCAACATCCTTCGCAATGTTGTACCACAAAGTTGGCCGTTGTAATCCCACCAAAGTCATAAAAAATAGATTAAAAAAACCTGAAGTGTTAGAGAAATAGCATTTGACCACAACATTCTCACTTAGGCTTTTGTTTTTTGTAAAAACATTGCACTTTTGTTTGGTTTAAACCCACTCGTCCTTGAACAAGTACAGCATGGTTATTTTAAGAAAAGAATAAAAACTGGGCGTTTTTTAAATTATGTTGCAGTTTTAACAGACTTTGCAAACCGTGGGTCATTAAAGTCAGATTTAGAATTTTAGAAAAATTCCTACACATTTATGTCTGACAGCAGTAATATGTATTTGAATTTTTTTTTTTTTTTTTAAACCTGTTTGCAGGATTTTGTCACAAGAGCAAAACTGGGAGTCCAGCATATGGTGCAGAAAGTGGGATTCTTTGGGATCTTGGCGTGTGCTTCTGTAAGTTTAATTATTTGTTAGAGGTTGTTTAGAATTTCCTTACAAATATTAAATAACTATGATCAAAGATTGCTGTTGGCCTGCAGTCTTGCCTCATGTCACTGTGGAAGCAAATGTGACATTGCAGGAAATTGACCTGAAACCTTACACCTTTAAAAAAAGGTCATTGATAAGGCTCCGAATTAATAATATTGTCTGATGTGTTCATTTCAGATCCCTAATCCTCTCTTTGACCTGGCTGGAATAACTTGCGGCCATTTTCTGGTTCCCTTTTGGACTTTCTTTGGAGCAACTCTAATTGGGAAAGCTATCATCAAGATGCACATACAGGTTGGTAGCTTAACTGAAAGTTTTATCAAAGGGGAAGATAACGTAGCAAAGGGTTGGTTCACCTCAAAGTACACCGCTTTTTTCCGTTTTTTAACGAACCATACTGGCACATACGATATTTGCAGCCTCTTTGCTTTCAGAATGACTCACCTTATGTTTCATGTCTTTACAATTCTGTCCACATTGTAATAATTCGTGTCAAATCTCTCGAAAAAGCGTGATGAGCACCACTGACTGATTCACTTTGAACTATCTACACAAGCTCAAAATGTGTGGGAAAGCTGAGATCAAACCTAGTGCTCAGGTCATGAGTATGTGACTGTGAGAAACTCCTAATTGTTCACTTCTCATTGAGTCTTTCTGACTGTGCCCGAGTCTTCTGGGGATTCCTTACTCTAGTTTCAGCTTTTGGTTGCAATCAGACCATATAAACAGGCTCCAGATGAAAGGAAGGACGATTGTAAGATGCCATTAACGAAAGTTTGGGTTTTTAAAAATCCACTGGATCAAGAGAAGTTGTTAATCAAGGAGTGTATTGTTGAGTCTGCCACACCAGTGACTAATCTAAGCCTATGCTAAGAGCTGCTGTCTGTGTATGCGGGTGACTCGCTGGGTGTCCTAACAAACTAAACTTATCCATCTCTCGGTGGTACCAGCCAGTGATCTCACTCTGAGACCCTTCAGACAGCAGCAGGCAGCAGGGGGTTATGGAGGATGTAGAGTGGACATGAGAAGGTAGACATGAGAGAAGGAAATTGGGCAGACAGTAAAAAGCTGCAGGGGGGCAAGGAGGGGGACTCTTTGTTTGACTCTTTCTGTACCTCGAACCTATTGGACGTCACGTGTCATATCCTGTCTGATTTTGTCCGGGGGGCCGTGTGTCATGCTGTTTAAAGCTGATCAGTTTCAGGACCGGGGAAGAATATTGTGGTTTTACCTCCCCACACTGCCGAGTTGCAAACCACACACAGCCCCTCGCAGCTAAAAATTTAGCTTTCTTCCGGGTTTGAGTTTTGTAATTAGTAATTTTGTAATTTATCACAGCTGTGCCTGTACAAATAATTTTGTATCTGTCGGTCTTGGTCAGTCTAGTTGTTTGTCATATGAGTTTCTGAGAGAAACTTTGTTGTTTTTTTAAATGATTTCTTCCTTTCTAAATTTTATCCTGATGTTTTTTAAAACATGAAAAACTGTTTTAGAACATTTATGTGTAACTATATTGTTTGTGTGTGTGCGCGCGTGTGTGTTGTACACTTCCCCATTGAACTAAAAAGAAATTGGATTTAAAGCTTATTAATCTCTCTTGTGTTTCTACAGAAACTATTTGTTATTGTTACCTTCAGCAAGCACATAGTGGAGCAGATGGTGTCACTCATTGGGTAAGTGCCTTTGCCTTGACGTATACTCTCTGTGTTGTGTGGGACAAACTGCATTGATCAGGTACTTTGTGGAGTCATTGTCTCTCCCTTGGTTTTGTGGTTGGCAGCACATTTGTAAACATTTTATTCAGATGCATTTTGTCCACTGATTGGGATCCTGTATGAAGAAGCGCTTTCTCTGTGGGGGTGAACGTGCATGCATTTAGCAATTTTTTCCCCACACGAAGGCACATGCAATCCATCCCTGCAGCATTGGTGGTCAGGCGTGTGAGGTCCCATTCAAACATGTTGATCTGACTCACCCGGCTCATCTTTGACTAAGAGAATTGCCACAATGAGACAAGAAACACAATCATAAACTGAAAAAGTTTCTATGACTGACATTAGTACATTAGTTTTTCTATAGATATTACATGTAAAAATTCTTTTGTTGGTCTCTAAGATTTTAGATAGTAAAATTAGCTATTCAAAATAAAAAATAGATATTGATAAGTACTTATTGTGATTAAATTGTCAAAAAGGCAGCAAAGTGTTTAGTCAGACTGATTTGAATTCTGATGTTTTTAGTGATTTATTGTCTGTGAAATACTCACTTAAATGTATACAATGTTCAGGTAGTAACTTTGACTGTATTTGGACTTGAGTATTTAGTCATATGAGTTTCCTGTTTTTATTTAATCAGAAATTAAAGGTGCTTTCCCATGAAATCCACATGGCCCGCTGTGACTCGCTATGAAGAGTACAAACAGTACTGATACAGGATGTTTTTTAGAAGTTGCTTCGTTGTATTCATGTGCGTACATGTAAATGGGAGAGATAACATGCATGAGTCAGTCAAAACTAGTCAAGTTTTATTTGAAATCAGCAATTACCAACATCCTCTCTGGTGTTTGTTTAGTAAATTGTCTCTCATTATTTTGCTTAGTCTTGTAAAGTCTAGACTTCATGTTTATGTCCTGACCAGGGACAGAATTTATTCATACAGTGGTAAGTCTTTCTGCCTTCAGCATTTTTTTTTTTCTGATTTTTTTTTTTTTTTTTTCAGAGTAATGACAAGTTTCACATCACGTAGATCTCTTTTGAACTGAAACACTGCTGACTAAATACTAAAGCTGCACCACCAATTTCTCTTTATGACATACATCGATAAACTGGTATTCATTATGATTGGCCCCTTGGTGAGCTAATCCACGCTGCCTAATAAGGACCTGAGCACGCCCTGATTAGATAGCTTTCCACCCAGAAGGCAGCAATGGTGGTAAAGGTGATGACATCATGTCGACTCACTTCCTGATTGAAGAGGCTGACACAGGCTCCTATAGAGAGCTAAGGAGCATAAAAGGAGGGCCGGGGAGTTTCTGCTTCATTCTTCTCTGCTGCCTGCTTCTGCTCAGAGCTAAGTAGGCGAGGTGAAAGCTTGAAGAGGGGCCCGCATGAAGGCTTGTAGGATGATGGGGCCTTCAGCAGCTGTTACAGAGATGCTGGTTGGCTGGTGGATCAGTGAGGGCCTTTGGTAGTGTTCAGGGAGAGAGAAGCCTTCATGAACTGCCCTTTAAGGCTCTAACAGGGAATAGGTGTTCAGAGGCTAAACCTTTAGCTTTGGGCTACAAAGATGGGTGCTTAAACGGTAAGTGAATTAATGTTCTTCTTCCCTTTTTGTCCTTTCTTCTTTGCCATTCTGTGTGGATGTACGCTGGGCTGCGATGTCAGGTCTGTGCCCAAAGTGGGACCATCACTCCAGAAGCCCTTCAGTCAGTACCTGGAAGCACAGAGGAACAAGCTGCATCACGCCGGAGGAAGCGCACCAGCGGTAAGAGCAATACTTTATTTTACTATGCACCACTTTCTGGTCTCAGCCTTTTTTTGTTTTAAATCACCAAAATGTGAGCTGTGTTTGATTTATTTGCTGAGATTCACAACTATACGCATGTAAGATTTTGGAATTGATGCCCTGTAAAAGTTTCATAAGAGCAGGCTGTAACATTTCAAATGGAGCATAATGAAAATATGAGCATCATCAGAGTTGAGAAATATTTTTAGTTTAATCAAACTGCTACTTGATTTTTAATTTTGATATTTTAGAGTTTGTAAAGCAGAGTAAGAACATATCGGCCTTTTCTCTTTTGTCATAACGTCCCAACAAACCATTTTTATATATATATGTATAGTCTGAAAGTTGGTTAGTGAACAATTGTGACTTAGATATTTGCTGAAAACTGTAATGATCTTTGCTCACTGTAGAGTGGAAGAATATGTCTTTGAACCCTGGTTGAGTTAGGGTTAAGGTTATTCTATCATGTATTAGGCTTTTGTAATTGTTATCAGTTATCAAATGAATGAAAATGGCTTGATTATCCCCCATTTGTTCTTTTTTATTACATTAACTTTATCTTTTTCTAGTAGCTAAGATGTTTCTGTGATTTCAATGACCTGGAGATGAAGATGAACATGACCATATAATGCCTGATGAAAGTTGCGTTGTTGTGTTGTCATTTCTTAAGCATTAATCCCCGTTTTCAGGCGTTTTACAAGAACACCCAAACACATAACACACTGGAGTGTTTTCTCAAAGAGG
>JAPXVT010000027.1:11918460-11932375 GCA_029823135.1 Acanthurus reversus
GATATGGGATTTTGTTTTGGGCCAATACTGATGTTACAGAGCGAGAAAATTCCAAAAGCCAATGTATCCGCTGGTGTTATATCTTCATACATGTTATGAACTGACACCCATCTGTGCTTGTCTTCTCAGCAATCAGCCGAAGATGTGAGTCAGTTTGACTCGAAGTTCACCAGTCAGACACCAGTCGACAGCCCGGATGACTCGACCCTCAGCGAGAGTGCCAACCAAGCCTTCCTGGTAACCTCTTGAACTTCTTGTCTTTCCTATGTTTTGTTAGGTTGGGCGACTCATTGTTGTTTCCAAAGGATGGATAAGAGCAGCATAAATAACAAGAGGAAACCCTGTGGCCAGTTAGATCTGAGTCATTCTGCTGTTTCTTACACCAGTTATAAATCATTTCTTATCACACTCGATCTGCCCACAACCTGCCCTTGTGACTGTGCTCCGACCACGCCTGTGTTTGATCTGTCTCTGCTGTTGTAGGGTTTCACATACGTCGCTCCATCAGTCCTGGAAAATATCAAAGAAAAATTCTCATTCGAGCCAAAGATCCGTTCACCTCGACGGATCGTGGGAAGCCCAAGAACACCTCTAAGGTATGTCATCTGCGGCAGACAAACGTGTCAAATTATGTTTTGGTTTAACTTCTTTGAATGGTAAATTCAAAGAATTTATATTATATTCCCACAGTGGGTCCTTGTTTAATTCCTGATACAGCACTCCTCTTTGAGAGACCTGGCTTCACTTTGTTGCCCTCATTTTTGATATATATTGTTGAATTTAAGAATTCAATTGTACTTCTCAAGTCACGTTAAGCTTTCTTTTTCTTTTTCTTTTTTTAAACTCCATGTGAGGTTAGAAACTGTAACTGAATTGGCAGAATGTGGTGACTATATGTGGACTGACGCCCACTTGATTAGCTGTCTTCAAGAGAAATGCACATCAAACAGTAGCAACTACATGCTCAGTAACAGCATCTTATGGCATATTAAAGGAACAATTCAGTACATTTCATGCGGATGTGTAAGGAATACATTACAAAAGAACTCGTGGAGCTGTGCTGGCAGTGCCTACATTTACCAGGATGCATTGCAAGTGAGCTTCTGAGGCCCACTGAGTGAATAGGTTTTTGAGAGGCAGCGCCCCCTGGCTACCAAAGCCTGCACATCTTCCTTAACTCCAGTCAAATCACACAAGGACTCAGCTTTCTTGATTGAGCACAAACTGAGGAGTTTATTGCTTCATTTGGCTGCATTTACCTTTAACAGCGATTGGCCAAAAACAGAAGATGTGGCAAATATTCCTTTTTAATCCACATGCTGAAGATACCACTGTACATGAGAGTAGTAATGTTAAGCGCTCGCCTTCTTTATCATGCAGACCAATAGATAAAATCCAGAAGTCACGTCTCAGCTCATCATGACTCAGTGTGGCTCTTGAAAATTTTTTAAATAGCCAAGAAATAGACAAGAAAACAAATCGTCCATGTTGATGGTTGTTAATTTCCTTTTCAGCCCAGTCAAGTTCTCAGGGGGGGACTGCTGGGCCCGGAGCCCCCTCCTCCCCGGCGGAGGACCGAGTGTCCTCCAGTCACCTCAGGACCAGGCCATGGAGCTGTCCACCCCCGAGCAGATGGACGTTTCTACAAGCTCCGAGGCCTCGGCGCCTCTCCCCATCCGACAGCCTGCAGGGGTCAACCTGGCACAGATGAAGCAGCAAGCGTATCCTGTCGTGGCCAAACGGCCCGAGCATCTACGTATGAACCTATGACCCGCCGCGCCTCTTTAGGAGAGTTTATTTCTTTACCTTTTCTTGGGGGGGGAGGGATATTTTTTAAGAAACAAAGCAAAAAGATATGGATACTAGAGACAATTAAAATCCAAAATTGCACATCCACACACTACATATACTGTCACGACCTGGAGTTTGTGCGTGGGTCTGGGACTCCAGCACGCTGCAGTTCGAAGTGCTACCGACGACATGGCCGTCTCACCACCTCAGGTCTCTGGACCTTCATCTCCTGATGCTCCCTTTCTAAACGGAACTTGTAGGACCGGAAAACTTTTGAGGAGCTACAGCCTTTGCCGTAAAATCAAAGGCGATCATGCATCATGCAGTGTGCAAGCGATTTACTCTGACATGCAGCCTGTCGTATCTTCAGTACAAGATGACGTCCAAAGTGCTTTGGGGTGTCGAGCGAGGAAATTGCTTCCATTGGGAGATTCTGACGGTTCCTCTTAGACAAAAATGCTTCCTGGCTCTGAATAAAATGATATGAATTTTGGTTTATTTTTGAAAAAGATCAAAGAAATCATTATGAGCAGCGGACAAGCAGAGGTTCTGCTTTTGATTAAAATGGCTTTTTGTCTTAGGAATGTTTTACAAATGAATGCATTAACTGTGCTTTTCATCAGTGACGAGAGAGCCTAAATTAAACATGAAAAAACATGTTGACTTTTTACATTGTTTCTGCATCAGTGTTGTGAATGACTTGTGGAATGGCTTATTTGATGTGGGAACCATACTTCAGTTATCTGCTCTTCAGGCGTGCTACTCTATCGGATGTATCACTGGATTAGTTGCCCCGTCACCAGACATAATTCAGCTTGATCACCGCCACCACCACCCAAAACATCAAATTGATCTCGGTGCTGCTTTGTGTGACCCAAGAGACTGAGGGCCTCAGCGGTGACAGGAAGTCAGACCCAATCTGACCCTCGGAGTGAATTCGTATTTGAGACTGTGGCACCAGTTGATCTGGACACTGCAGTTTTGGGGTTTAGCGCTCCAAAAAAAAACTTGGGGCAACATTTACAGCCTCCTGCATCAGCTTTCACTTGTTGAGAGGGGACATTTTAAAAATCCTGAAAAGCAAGGAAAATTATAATAAAATGTAAAAACACAGAGTACATTGTGTCTTTTGTGTGCATGGATAATCATCTGTATTCAGAAAAGACCACAAGCGATAGAGGATATTTGAGACGGATACAAACTTTTTTCCAAACATCAGTTTTCTGGAGAGTAAACACTTTGTTAGTTATTAAGTACCAGACTGCCCTCTGCTGGGCAAACCATATGATCACACAATATTTACGGCCTTAATATTCACACATATTGGAGAACACATAGGCCAATAATATTGGTGAACCGAAATATCAGTCAGGCCCTCATTCAAAGTCTTATTAAAACAACTGGACACATCAAGTGTGCATTTTTTTATTACACAGGATTTGCTTTAACACTCATCAACATCGCATCGTATGAATGTCAAAGTTCATCATGTTCATCAGAACATTACAGAGACCTGCTAGAATATTTAAATTTTTTCTGCATCGTCACCCTGTGCTGTCCTTTTTCACTTTGCATGATTGAGGATTCAAACTCGTTACAAGTTGTACAAAGTAAAAAAAAAAATCTGATTTAAAAAAACAAACAAACATAAAATCAAGGGTCAGGAGGTAACAGTGAGATAAATTAAACAACATTACATCTACTTTAGATGAAATATGTATGTGTGTTTACCAAAACCTTATGGCAGGTTTAGCTGACTGAAACAACCAATCAACAACAAACAATCTAGGATATTAAAAAATGGATGCATACATTGTTCAATTGAACTCAGTCCAGTCTGTCCAAGATGTCAAAGAGAATCAAAACAAAATGAACTCAAGCTGATGGCAAGAAATCTTGTGCGAGGTTAATGCCCAGTACACGGGACTTTTGTTGAATTCAGAGGAATCAGTGGAATAAAAGAAAAAAAAAACAACTGACATATAATGAAAATTTTTATATGTTTGACCATAGAAAACAAAGATGTCTCAGATCTCTCATCTCATGAGCCCTGATTGTGTGCTTCTCTGTTCTCTTCTACAGAGCAGTGAGATTTTCAATGCTGGCTTCGAAGAAAACACCGTAACATTCAGCTCTTAGTACAAAATCCAAAACATGAACAGGACATTTCCTGTCAGCTGGTGGACTGGGATCTGAATTATTTTGGGAAGGACAGAATTTTATTTTATTTAACTTTATTCTATTTATTTTTGCACATGCATACTCTTCAGGCTGGTGTTTATGTCTCGCTAAGGTACCTTAAATTTACACTGCAAAACTAACCAAGTTTGGATTCCTGCTACTGGCCCTTTTCACAAAATGTGTTTTGATTTAAATGCATCTATAAAACTACGCAGATCGTAAGCACACATCACGGTGCAAGTAAGTCTCTATGAGGAATGTGTAATCAGAGTTTGGGCTGACTGATGGTCCAAAAATCTTATCTCAGTATTTACAAGCCGACTGCTGATATATATGTATTGGATTGATTGATTAGTTCCAAGTAGGGTGAGACAATATGGATCACATATTATATTATTTTTGACCCAATACTTTAATATCAATATTGTGACAATGATGTATAAATGATTATTGTTGCTTTTACAAGATACTATCACAATGAAATTTTTGATAAATAGTCAGCATATGTATATAATCACTACGTAGAAATAGGCAAATATTAGAACACCTGGAACATTCTGTTAAGTTTAGAAAATGACGTCAATTTACTGTCTTTGTCTCGGTTATATAACCATATCTGAAATGTTCGACCATATTTAGCCTTCAATCACAATAGCAATATAATATCAAGATATTGCCCGGCCCTGCTTAGAGTATGCATTAAACGGAGAAGTAACTAAAGTACTAAAACAGTGTCACACAGTGAATATTTTTCCACTTACTAGCTTCAAGTTACTGTAATATTCCCTGCTTTGATTATTTAACTGCAACCTAAGCCAGGCTGATTTTGATGTTACAGACTTTGAAAAACTAAACAAGGCACAAATTACTCCAGAGGAAAAAATTTTTTTTTAAATAATTGTAAAACGAAAAAAAGAACACATTGGTCAAACAGTAAAGAAATTCGATCTTCATGCTGGGTTTGGCTCACTTGGATGAAAAGATGAGTGAAACAGAATCAGGACAGTTCGAGACAGGTAGGAAACTGATCCACATAAGAGCACACAGTCTGTCCAGAAGAATGCATTTTTATGTTGTGCCTGTCTTTTCCCTTTAGTGTCCTTTCAGTAAATATTAAACAGCGACTGATGAGGAAGGAAAACAAGTTGAAGTACCAAAATTACTAAAGCTTAAATTTAAACAAGTTATTTTCTGCAAAAAGCAAATAAAATGCAAACTACAGTTTTAAGTGAACTTCACACGGTAAACTCAACAAACTGGATATCCAAGCGGGTTAAAAAGTTAAGTGAGTGTACTCTTTAACACGGCTCTGGTTTGCTTTGGCTTTGAAGAGCAGCAGAACATATTTTCAGAACAAACAAAATGACAATTAGAATTCTTTTTAGCGAAGTTCCTAACTAGCTGGACCAGTCATTTCAGTTTCCAGGGCACTTACAGTTAGCACAAGTCACCATGAGAGGGATTTGTAACTCCACAGAGACAACGGCGTCGTTCATCAGATTTATGTACTTCAAGATGACAAAAGGTGAGACAGTGTTTTCTAAACGTAGCAGCTAGAGCAGGACGACACCAGACGGACCAGGGTGGAGTTACATTATGTTCACCATTCACTCGTTGCTGGAGCAGAGTACGCAAAGGTGCCAAAACAAAAAGTTTGGCTCTTTTGATACAAAGTGTCATCGTTGATTAGCTCTGCACTTCCATGCAGCAGGGCTTTGTTCCTGCAGCCGCCTCATTTTCTTCCCTAACCACAACCACCAAACTAAACCGATCACAACACACACCACCGACTCCACATAGTAGCCGTCCAGCGTGGTCACACAAGTGCCGCCCTCCTTAATGCACAGCTGGAGATGAGAACAAAAGAAGTGCCAGTTAGTTTCCACAGTGTGTTTGCTCATTTCAGTTCATTTTGTAGGTAAAAATGTTTCGTATTAACCTCGATTTTTATCAGTTTCCTTACAGTTTTTTTGTACTGATTTATGTTTGTATTAATTTGTTTTTAATGTTTTTAATGGGGAGGGGATTTTTCAGGTTAAGGAGACCAGAACTGATACTACAATACAAACACTTCAACTTAGTAGAAAACAGTTCACTCACAGTCAAAGAAATCCCAGTCTCAATAAACATTTGCATAAATTAATGAACACTTCCTCATGCTTGCTGTGTTGCCAAATTTAGCTTAAAAATAAACAATTTTCTGTATATGTGCATTTTATTTTACTCTTTAAGTACACAATACCATGCAAGTAAGTTTTTGTTTTTCGTACATGTTTATTTTTATTTCAGTTATCTGAAATGTTTTTTCATGACTACTTTTTACTTTAAGTTAACAACAACAATAACTTTGTTGCATTCATTACTGTGCATATTTTCCCTCCATGCTTACTCACCCCCGCCTCTGCAGGAGAGCCACAGCTCTGCCCGACCGCATCCTGACACTCCTTCGTGGTCAGTGGATCCACCATCCACAGAGCCACAGTGGAGGGCCAGTTTCCTCCCAGATTAGTCACTGTGTTCAGCAGTGTCATGTAGGTCCCGCCGATGAGAGGGTCGCTCACTTTGGCATGGAAGGCCATGCAAGCCACATACATGCTGTACAGCGCCACCTGGGGGTGGCAAAATGGGAAACAATTGTTAAAGCTGATCGATTCTCAGCCTGATCCTGATATTTAAAGACTTCTTAGATCTCAGCATGTTTTAATAAATGTTTGGATCCTTGTGATCTGATGATGAAAAGTAAAAGATCCAGGAAAAGGAGTCAGTTATTCTTAAACCATGGAACTATGTCACTGTTAAAATAATTTTACTGTTGCGCAGCGACATCTGGTGTCAGAAACTTCAGTTATGACTTGTTGGACTTTATGTGCCTGTAAATTGTCATTTACAACAGATCATCTATCAGCATGGCCATGAATAGATAACATAGATCATTTTTTGTTTTATGAGGTTGTTATGAACTAAATGCTGTCATCTGCATGCTAACATGCTCACAAAAACGACGCTAATATGCTGATGATGGTAAACAGATACAATGTGTATACGATCTTCAGCAACTTCGTTTAGAATTTGCCAATTTACAGTGAACACAAAGAACATCTGAGGTTGATGAGAATGTCATTAACTTGCAGGTCTTTGGTCATACACCAAAGTGTTGGACAAATTTGGATGGTGACCTCACGACGACTCTAGATAAAACATTAGGGATCCCTAAAGTGATTTAATTGATCCTGAAGGAAGCTTGAATGTGAGGAAAATGTCAGAGCACTCATCCAACAATTTCTTTTAGACATTTCACTCCTGAAAATGGTGACGCCAGAAGAAAAGTCAAGATCACAAAAGTGAAAAGGATTCCACAGATATGAACCAAACTTTGCATCTTCCATCTAGTAGCTGATAAGGTATTTTTATGGGAACCAAAGACATTGACTGGAACAACAGAGTGACACTGCCACTCCTGGAGACGCACTGTCAGAGGGGCTAAAAATGACGAATTGCAACCAATTGCCTGTTGTGCTCAGTCGTGGTAATTTTAGCTAATTTCAGCCAGTTTCAGCAAAAAGACTAACAGAAATACCAAACCTGATGCAAAGCGTAGCTAAGGAGCACTATGGCGTAGTAGTAAACAGGAAAGCCTCCTTCATGTTTTACACTGGGGGTCCACCACACCAGCAGAGCGTACTCCAGTCCTATGAGCAACCTGCCGGCACAAAATCAACAGTTAACTTAAGCTTACTGAATGTGTGCATGCAACGGTGTGTGTGTGTGAGCTAACCTAAAAGGGAAGGCCTTGTAGAAGACATCCAGCGGTCTGGGCCCAGCTGTGTATTTACTGATGATCACAGGCAGAAGGATTTGCAAAGGCACCATGGGCACTGCCAGCAATGCCAGCTGCTCCTTGGGAACTCCAGCCTCCACCAACTTCAGGCCTGTCACTGCATCTGCTGCTGAGAAGCCCATCTAAAACAACCGGAGAAATCTTTAATTTACAATGAAAACTCATGCCAAGCAGCAAATATGACGATAACGGTGAGGTGAACCACATATTTATTGGGTAATGATCAAGTACTTTAGCAGTGAGAAGCAGGACACAGAAGGTGAAGACTGTTGGCATCTTAATGATGGAGAACAGCTGCTGGTAGGTTTCCATAACACCGTGGGTCTCCTCATGGACTCTCCTCTTTCGTCGACCCTGCTCGTTTTCCTTTTTGATGATGGCTACCAGGGTCGTGGACACCAGAAACACCATTCCCCAAAAGAACAAGAAGTCTGCAGCAAAAGAACAAAACAATGCAGAAACACACTTCATGCAACTGAATCAGTGCAAACACTTTGTTCTTGTTAATCGCATCAGGTAAGAGATTGGTTGTACCTGACAGGGTAACGATGCCTGTGTCCTTGGGCTCTGTTCTGAGGTATTTGTTGCAGAAATCTGCAGACTCCAGAGCCAGGAAGAGCACATTCCCAAGGAAGTAGCCAGCTGTCTGACCCACAGAGTTACATGTAGATGCATAGCCTACATTTTCTCTGGATAACATAGTCAGGGCCCAACCATCCACAGCTATGTCCTTAGAGGCAGAGAAGGTACAGCCATTAGTGACTGGCAGAGAAACTGAATATATTTATAGATATGAAGAAAAACTGTCTACGAATGTATTTATCTCTCTGAGGAGAGTGTTTATTATTGCCTACCTGTGTAGCTGCCAGGAAGGAAAGCATGAAGAAGACTGCAGTAAGTGTTAGGATTTTCGGTCCCCCCTCACTCTGTAGCAGTGAATTCACCGTCATAGAGAGGTACAGCATGAAGAGGCCAAGCAAGTACTGTGTGGGCACCAGCCATGACTTCCTGCAGAACCAAGTGGGAGGTGTCGTAGACTTAGAAATGATCAGAAAAACGATTCAAAGGTCTGCAAATGTAGTCCAGAAGGATGAAGTCATGAACCCAAACATCATACACGTCCTGCTTACCTTCTGCCAAACCTGCTGAAGTAAAGAGCATCAACCAGTGGTGCCCAGAGAAGCTTCAGACTGAATGGCCAGAAGACGAAGCTGAAGAAGGCTTGGTCTTTGTAGCTGACGCTTTTACTCTGTAAGATCAGGGGGATGCTACCAGCCAGTCCAAGAGGAATCCCTTGCAGCACGTAGAGGAACAGAAGAAGCAACACGTTCCCTAACTCGCCATGGATCCCAGGCCGGACTCTGGGCCTCCTGTCCTCTGAGTCCGACTCTCTGATGAGACCCTGTGCTTCCTCTTCCATTTCGGGTTCAGAGGAGCTGGTCTCTTCTCTGTCCATGTCCCTCACGTGTTCAGCTGGAAGGTTGCTGCCCGCCAGCCTCCTCTGCCTCCCGTTCTTGTGTGTGATTAAATCTGAGAGCTCCATGTTTGAGCAGTGGGCATCAAACCAGCTGTGCCCTCAACAAATCTGCAGAAATACATGAAGGGAAACTACTGAAACTGCTAAACTTACCTTACAAATCACTTCAAGTCTCTGAAGCTACCGTTAATCTTTTTAATCATTTATTTGCACATGGCAGGGACAAAATAACACACACAGGCAGACACACGTGCAACAAGTTTGTGAGGAAATCAAAAACTGTAGCAATCATGAAGATGGGGCAGAAAGGTGAAGGCTACACTTCTGGTGAATCACAAATCCACTCACTCATTTTAACTTTAAAACAGTCCAGGACGGTTTTGAGGTTAAATGAGGGCTGATAATATATAGAGCAGGCTTGTAGTGACGTTATAGTGAAAGCAAAAATAAAAACAGACCTCACAGTTGGAAACAAGTCAAAAGCAATTGCGATATTCTTACACTCACAGTTTGGTTTATTGATACCTTAAAGCTCTGTCAGAGAGAAACGAGGGCCAGTTATGGAAAATATCAAGATAAATCAAACATATATGTGTTGATTTCACAGCTAACTTGATTAGCACTGACCTCACATGAACAGGTGTCATGGAAACCTCGACATAAAAGACAACATACAATGAAACCAAACTGTATATAGCAGTTATATGAAGATGTGTAAAGACACACAAAGATCAAGCATGAGGCTAAAAGTAACCTAAGATGAAATGACTCAAGCAGTGATGAAATCATGCATACCTAGTGATGAAGACAGCATACCAAATCAAAAACCAGATCACAAACGGCCGCATTACCGAGCCAAACAAACGGGAAAACGTTTTTTTTCCTGGGTTCATTCAACGAGTAATTGGCGGCATTTGAATAAATGTGAGACACGTAAGAAAAGCAGCTACTACCGTTTGACTTAAGAGTTGTTACATCGGTGAACGTCAACAGAGAACCAGGAAGTGCGAAGTGTGCGTCGTCTAAATGTTTCCGGCATTTACAGGTGACGTGTCCAAACACGACTGAACTCAGTTCCGTTGTAAGTCGTGCTGGCTCTGGTTAAAACAACTACAATAATATTTCACTAAATGATTTGCTGACACTATACAAAATGTACAGCTGCTATTAGAATAAAAATGCAATACCGCGGGAAATAAATTCAATAAATGAAACTTTTAAGTCCAAACAGTAAATTTTGAGCCTGGTAATGATGCCTTGTGCTGCATCCTCGGAAGATGGAAATATCGCCCCAATAATTACATCAGCTCCATAAAAAACCCAATTAATTGGTAAAATTACGACATTAAAGTCGAGCTGAAGTCAAAAATGCACTTTCAACCCTTGTGAACCATATCCCTGTTCCTTTTTTAGTCAAATTTAAGAATGTATCACAAAAAATGACAAAAAAAAAAGGATTTTTTCGTATTCTTAAATTAAAGTCTGCCACTTCCGTCTTTAATTTAACAGTGAAACTGTATCCATTCATTGATATATTACATTCACATGACAATTAAACTGCATTGCAGAGCATCTGAACACCAACAATCCAGTGAGCATGAGACCGAAACACCTCTCAAGTTTCATCATTACAGACAGAAGGCAAACAGCAAATACATCACAGCATATGTAACCTATGCAATACTAATGTTTGGTAATTTAGGAGTAGACAAAATTAGTTTGATTCATTCATTGTGACATGTGAAATCTATAGCATTAAAGCAGTAAATATGTTAGGCCTGTATAAATAAATACTTAATTATTCATTCATTCGCTGTCATTCAAGCGTCTTCATGCTTTGTTTTTCAGCAGGTCTACACAATTTTGTGGTTTCCATCACAAAGAAATCACATTTCATCCAGAAATATATTATATATCTGAATATTGCCAGCATAAGACAACTCTACCAGTTTGACTTCGATGCTAAATGTAATGGACATGACAAAAGCCATTCAAATAAGGACATTTCAGACTTACACTGGAAAAGACCATTAGCTTAAATGGTTTTAATTTTTTTTTTTTTTCTGATAACCCAGATACTGTTTGTAATATGCCTTTGCAACACTCATTATTGTCTGATATTGGTACATGACACATATTTAGTTCTCTCCTCACCAATTTATTTCTAAATAAATCTTGATTCAGAGCATGAGGCGCTAAAGGGTATGTTGTGACTCCCGGGTGTTAGTTTCTAATTGTGAGGATCCAAAATTAATATGTACAATAGTAATAAAGTGAAGTAATAGGCCTAGATCTAAAATCTCAGGAGTCTGCACACTGAAACTTTAAGCTTTTCCTCAATCAAAAGATCTTTTGTTTGGGGTCGTGATGCACTCATTCAACCACATTTTATTAAGAGGTAATGAATAACGGCATGCTCTGCCTTGTGGTTGCTATGAGTGCATGTGAAGTCATTTATCCCCACAGATGGCATGTGACAACACGCAGGCACATTTGGGTGGATCAGCATGTGAGGGACACTGTGAAGCTGCAGTTACAACCATATGTGATGATCTATGAAAGTGTTGATCCATGACAGTAGCCTAACTTTTAGAAATAATACACCTTATGTTCCAAGACAGAGTATATTATTGCACTTACATGATAGTTTTTAACCACAATCAAAAAGAGAGGCTATGCTTTAATCATTCCAGCAGCCTTTCAGGTTTATAGTTCGCCAGTTTACTTTATATTAAATCTGAATTAATAATTGAGCAACATAGGCATATGCTCATGGCCCCAAAAGGCCCCATATTTTTTTGTCTTTCTGTCATTAAGTTTTTGGCATCCTGATCAAACCCAATTTATTCGTGAATATGCATCAACAAAAACACAATATCAAGTCTTAGGGCCTTTTTTATAACCTGCTTTGTCTATCTGTGTTGTGGATTCTCTGTGTCAAAATATGCAGAGTGTACGGTATACAGGCATTGATACCTTAGAAAGGTCTTGATAGCCTAAAACAGCCATTTTCTACATTGTGTATAAACTAATTGTTGTATATTATAATAAATATTAATACTACAATAAAAAACTACAGAGTGATAGAAGAAGTTTAGTCATATCACTCTGTGCCCCAGTCCTTTCTATATACTGTCAGCGAGTCGAACAACAAACAGCTGTAAGCTGGAAAGAGGAGTTGGACATACAGATAATCATGAAATTGCTATAGAAACCTTTATTGGTATTGTTTTTGTATTTTTTTTAAAGAAGTATTAATAGTTAAAGCGAGTTTTTCCTTCTTAGGTGATATCCTGTAAAATGTGATGACTTCACACCATTTCGGATCCAGTTGTGGGTTAATCAGTGAATGCAGGCCCGAGCCTTCCTCTCCACTTCATTACAGTAGTGCTCAGAAAGCCCTGTAGCCCTGCACACAGACAAACACAGCTCAGGTTGAATCTACACACACTCACATCACAAAGCAAACATTTCAGTAAAGAAAGGTGTCATTTCCACGCCTGTACTTACTTGAGCTCTTGAAGCTTTTTCTCTTTGAGCTCATTGAGGCGTATTCGTCTCTGGTGGGCTTCTTCCATCAATCGATCAGCCTCCTTGAGGACCTCTCTGCGCTTAGCGATGGCTGAGAGCTCACGTTCCTTCACCTGATGACGGATGGCCTCCGCATGCTGGAGCGCTTTCTGACGCTGTTTCTCCTCCTCCTCCTTCTGTTTAATGATCGCTTCCTGTTGCACCCTGAGTGGAGAAAGGCAGAAGGGGCAACAAAACCAAATTGGTGTAGGCGAATGTGTAAATTATTATGAATGAATGGAAACAAATGTTGCAGGATAGTAAGAGCATTTTTTAAAACACCGACTGACTATCCTGTAGGTTAAAAGTGGCATTCTACTTTCACTCTAAATCTTGAGGTGATGTGATTTGATGCTGTAAGAATGAGTTTAAAAATTAGTTCAAATCAAGTGTCTTACTTCAGCACCCTCTCAAACTCTGCCTTCTGTCGTCCAGCCTCAATCGACAGGAAGTGCTCTTTGCAGCGAATCTGCTCCAAGCGAGCCTCCTTTAGCATTGCTTCCTCCTTTGCTTTCTTTTCAGCCAGTTCTTTCTCCTTTCTCCTCCATTCTCTGTTTGAAATGTCTTGGTTCCTCCTAGCATGGAGCTCATCCTTCAAAATGCAAGGACACGCAAACACTAGATTTAGACATACCAAACACTTTGATTCCAGTTATGTCTCTATGAAAGGTAAATACTTATGTCTGACCTGCTCGGCCTTGTAGTCTTTGGCTCTCTCTTGCTGAGCTCTCAGTCTGGCAATCTCCATCTCCTTCTCTTTCTTGATTCGTCTCTGCTCTGCCTCATATTCTGCCTCCCGCTCCTGCAGAGGTCATGAAACACCGAAAGTTAGCTTACTGAACTGCGTTGGCGTTAAGAATAGCGATTTGTGATTATAATTTGCCCTACATCTCACCAGTTTCTTTTTGATGTATTCCATGTCTCTCAGGTCAGCCAGCTTTTCCTCCTCTTTCCTCTGCTCTTTGGCCCGTATGGCCTCCGCATTGATGCGCATGCTCTCCTCCTGCAGTCGCTGTTGCTCTTCCCTTTTCTTCTCCCAGGCCTGGTAGATGTTAACC
>JAPXVT010000027.1:12067762-12079231 GCA_029823135.1 Acanthurus reversus
TGACATTTGCAGGGATCTGTCCCAAGCAAAGGTTTTTTCTTAAAGGGTAACTAAACCCCCGGAGTTTAGGCTGACGTGTATTCTTCCTGAAATTTAAAAAATGTATCTACAACGTAGAAAAATTTATGATTTTGGGCAGTGCTAGGAGGCTGGGCTTTTCTAAGAGTAGACCGGGACCATAGTTTAAGCATAGTGATCATAGTTAGATTTACTGTTGACATACTGTAGTTTTCACGCGTCGACAGTTCATTTAATAAGCAGCCAGCTTCTCTCCACCAGACTCCCCTCAGTCTTTTCACAGTGATGCGCTACTACCAAAGAAAAAATGAAACTGAACTCCAGTTGGTTATTCCTTCATTTCTTAAACTCATCTGAGTTAAACTCAACGCTTCTCACTTCACTTGTGAGAGAACGATTCACACATGCGGTCTCCCTCACCGTAGTCTGCCTCTGTCTTGTTCAAAAATCCGTCAATAAGTTACTTCCTTGTTGGGTTGCCGTTGTAGTGTTAACGGTCCTCTTCACTCAGTAGAGCAGAGCAAAGACTCTGCACAGCAGGGACGGGGATTTGGGGAGGGGGGGTTGCAGAAACATGGTTTAGGTTTTGGGGCAGTCAGATTGAGCGTGCATTTAGCTTTTATCTTGCTAATCTGTGGCTGTTTGCCTGTGTGTTGGTGTATGCACATGTGTGTACTGTTTCCAAGGCCATGCGTGGGAGGGTGTCGGAAAGAGTAACGATGGAGTAAGTGGGCGTGTCTCCTCTCACCACAGTCTTGTGAATTGTGAGCTGTTGATTTTTTTAGAGGGGGTGGGTTGCAGGGCTTGGTTAGTGATGAAAGCGACCACCAGACATGTCACGTTTCACTTGATCAACCAATTGCAGTGCATTTAAAAAACTGCATTGCAGTAGCCAGGTTTCAACCAGTAGATGGCAGTCGCTGCACACATTTCTGATGGAATATGAAAAAGTCAGTTAATTTGCACTAAAATGTCAAGATTTAGACCTGAAACAATCAAAAGCACTGCTAAACACTTCTTGGCCTGGTTTTTCAACTGAAAAAAAGTGGTTTAGGGTTTAATTTACTCTTTAAATGCATAGAATGCAATGTGTAGACCAGAACTATTTTGACACACATATTTCTCTTTCAACAAATACTGCACCGCCCTGCAATTAAAAAAAAAAAAACCCAACAACATCATATTGTGGTTTTGATAAAATTTTTGTTTAATTGAAATCTCTTTCATCCTTAACAGTTTGAACAGAGGTATGTAACAGAAAAGAAGAATGTCAGAGTGAGGTGAGAACCTGCAGGAAGGCAGGTGACAGGCAGCCAGTGATGTGAGAGAAAGCAGTCAGCGTCAGCTCATCACCGTACATCACCATCAAAAATGATCCATTGCTGTTTTCTCTGCTTCCTCTCGTGCTCCATCTTCCTCTTCCTGTCCCTGTGTGTCTGTCTCACAGGTTCAAGTGTTAGATCTTCATCTATCTGACTCTATCTGTAAATCTTAGAGTTCACACTGAGTTTGAATTTTATTAATGATTTTTTTTTCTTCCTCACTTGATGAGCTGATGGCAACTTCATCATTCTCATTTTTCATCCCCTATTCTAATTAAATCTTTATGATTAATTGCCACACACAAAATTGCCACTTTCCCTCTGGAATAAATGTTTTTTCTGATCTTTGGCTTCCTGCTGAACTTCATCAGCAACTTGCTTGGAATTTTCCATCTTGTCAACATATTTGAATTAAAGCTCCCAAATTTCTTGACAAAGGTTTCAGTTTAAAATTCAACTGAATTTTCTTGATATGAGTGACTAAAGTGTTATAGTTGTTAGCTGTACAGATCTGTTTTTTTCTGTTTAAAAAAAAAAAAAAAATCAATCATCACAACTTTCCCCCTTCTCTTTATTCAGTCAATTAAATATGGAGAGATAATTAGTCCACACGACATGATAATTATCCACAGATGGTTCCCTTTTCCTCTGAAGTGAAGTCATTAACATCGCAGCCGATGGAGGATTTTATGCAAATATATTATTACAAGATGATATGACTAATTATGAATATGTGTCAGCTTCTTTCACTCCAAATTACAGCCGTACAATCTTAACCCTCACTATATTCTTTTGGAGTATAACAACTTTCTGCTATATTTTTGCCGCAGCCTCCCTGCCACTTGAGCAGACCTCTAGAAGGACCTGTTACATCTCACTGATGATGTAAAATCAGCGAGGATGTGTTGTTTGAATTGGAGGAATCTGAGGTTGAAGATGTTCAGTCAGCAGCAGCTATGACACAAAAGTTTTTTTGTTTTTTGTTTTTTCCCCAAACTGCTGACTTAATCAGGCACCTTGACAGAAGTCCATAGTTGAATATGTGATGGATGTGCAGTGTCGCAGAGAGTTTTCATGTTTGAAAGATGATGGCATGCATGTGAGAGGTAAAAAGAGAATGAGAGAATATGCTTCAAAAACTGCATGTTTTCAGTGTAATGTAGTTTGATTTTCTACACAGATTTAAATTCTTTCCAGTAAACAAACTCATACACAGTGTTTGCTGATTAAAGCTGGGGTAGGCATTTACTGGAAATCAAGCTAGCTGTAGCATGAGACTCCTGAGGAAACAACTTCGCTGCACCCTCCCCTCCCTGTTTTTGCTCCAGCTCACATTTTTTTGCTCTCTCCTGCAAGACTGAAACGACGAGACGAAATAGTGGCAGGGAAAGTTGCAGTGGTGTAAACTGGTCAATCTCAGCTCGACTCAAGCCAGCTGACGGTGTCGCCTGCAACTCAGATTGTCAAGACCCTCAAGGCCACTTTTAGGACTCTTGTTTTAACAGCCATTCAGCTCGTAGTGATGTCACCTGTCACTAAGAAACACAGCATAGAGCTGCAAATGATAACATGCGCTCTCTGAGAAGACCAGTGGTCAAAAAAGTGTTTGTCATAGTCTCTATTTTCTAAAGCCTGAATACAGAGCCAAGCAGAGGTGCAGAAGTGTAGTGTTCTTTCAGACCACCTGAATTATGGTATGCTGAAAGGTTATTATGGATTTTTTATCTGATGTCATAAAATATAAACTGCCTACCCCAACTTGAAATTGAGATAAACTAAACTGGAGTACGAGGGGAAGAACTAAGAGTTGCCTGGGAATAACGAAGCTCTAAATTTGAAATTGCCTTGTCTTGCTTTGCCTATTGTAGCCAAAAAAACAGATAGACAAACTGGAAATGAAGTGAGTTTGAGAGAAAACCAAACAAAGGCTCATTAGCTTACAATACAGGAGCCCACTGATGCAAAAGGCTGATTGTTACAGAGTACAGGAGAAATTACACCTGTGATAGAGTTGGATTTGAGCAGTATTCTGACGGTATGACTAAAGGTAAAGGAGATTTTAATAACTTAAGGATGATGGACAGTGAGTAAGAGAAAACATTTGAAAACTAAGTCAATGTGGAGATATAAAAGAAAGAGAAACACTTGCAGAGGCTGACGCAGGCAGTAAAACAGTGACACAGAGAGAGAATCAGTGATGAGAGAAACGTGAGGCACAGTGAGGTAACTGCTGTTGTCTCCGTGAGGTGTGAAGTGTCACCGTAGACGAGCACAGTGTGGTGCCAGAATTTGGCTGATTACTGTGACACTGTGACCTACTTTATCTGGAGCTCAGGTGGCCTCAAGCATGCATGCACCCCTCCCTCCTCATCGTCGCCCTTCTCCCCATCTCATTCACCTCTCTCTCTGACACACACACACACACACACACACACATACACAGGCTGTTTTACACTTGTTGGAAAAGTGTGTCAGATGGTCTCCTGTGGCTTATAACTGTTTTTCCTGTATCGTAAACACCAATTTAATGTTCATTCGAATGGGTACAAATTAAAATCCATCCCTTTGGAAAGCATCTGCAAAATTTTCACTGATGGAGAAGTACACTCAGATAAACACGAACACTGACCGACCATGATCATACTCACGTGGGCAAACATTTCAAGCATTATGATGACATCTAAATGACCATTAGTGTTATGAGTTAAGAGAATCATTGACTCTTCATATCCAGTAAGGCCTTTTGTTACTTATTGGTCAATTACACCCTACTGCCAAATAAAAAAGTATCATATTAAAAATGTATATTCATCAAATAACCCTTTTTTTTTCTCCTCCTGAATACTGATCCGCTCCCTCCGCTGCAACTGTGGAGAAGGTAATGGGCAATTCAGTGACAGATCTTTGGGGAAGACAGTTGACATGCCGGAGAGAGAGAGGCTTTGTTTTGGCAGATGAAGAGAGCGGATAATATTGCCATAGTACCGAGGGTATTAGAGAAAGTCATTACTGTCCATCATCAGGCAAATGAAGACATGTTTATGTGAAGATGAATAGCCTCATTGATGGGGAAGGCTTGTTATGGTAGATCTGTTTGGAAAAGTGGCTACGGGGGGTTCATTTTTCAATAAATATTTAATGGGCTAGGACGGCTGTTTAAGCGTGTGTGTGTTCATTGGTGGGGGTTTGGTTATCCATATGTTTAGCTACTGTATAAGCCTTTGCATGTCTATGAAGAGCCATTTGAAAGGGTTTTAAATGAGGGTAAAGATCACTTTCTCACTCCATCTCCCAAGCGGGGGAATCTTGCTTTTTCCTTCTGTGCATCGTTCTCTAAATCTCATTTATTCTCCTCTTCAATGCCGTTCTTGTCACCCATCTCACAATCTATTCCTGTGAAAGCTGAGTGAGGGCATGTATAGTGTCGGCTCGGGAGCATCAGGGCCAACCGAGCTGATCTGAGAAAAGTTATTTGTTCCTTTATTACTTCAGTCAACATGGGAGAAAAAGAGTCAGTGAGCTAAAGAAAGTATATAATTGCCCTGAAGCTTCTTCGCACTTCCACTTTATGTTTTCAGCACAATAAGCAGTGAATTTGTGTGAGTTTGCAGCTGTTCTGACAAATTCCCATTTATTTTATCAATCTGCTCTTTAAAGTTTGTTTTAGGAGGAGCACATACTGTATTACTCCATATGCAAACTGTCTCAATGGATTGTTTCTCACACCGCTCATTACAGTGTGCAGTTATTTGCTTTGTTAGCTGATCTGTTCATGCTCGACTCCGAACTCCAGCCAAGATTTTGTTTTTAGACTTGAATTAGAGGTCACCTGGATCATCATCATTCATGGTTGTGACCAGGGAGCAGCGGCATCATCATTAATCGCTGGCATGGCATCCGCTGCCTGACTCAGCGCCTCGAGTCTTCGTGAACTAAACTCAAACGATTGCCCTGGCTTTCGGCAGGCCCTTACTTTTAAACTTTTTAAAATGTCGTCATCTTGTCTGGGCAAGAGAAGCAGCCTTACGTAACATTTCATTCATACTCTTTTTAAGCTTCACACTCTTGTTCGGGGTCACTGGGAGGGCTGGAGCCCGATGCTGCCAATATTTGGTGAAATATTTCAGCTTAACACAGTCACACTCTCATTCATTTCTGTGAACATTTAATTGTTTCCCACTTACTTTCATAAAGGACCTACAATATGAAAGGATATCAGGGCATCCTCAGGTAACCCATGCAAATGTTGAGCGAACTAATCGCCAGTTTTTATGACCCCTGTGGCCCCCAAGAATGCCCAAAATGTCCCATAGGGATGCTTTACAAAAATGCAGTGTTTTCTGCTTTAACATAACAGGTTGGCTCGCTAATACTGCTGGTTTTACCAATTCCCATTAGATTCCTCTGTCAGAGGTGGTTTCATTTGCACAGTAAAAGGTGATGCAAGCACTAACATGTCAGTCACACTAACATGTCAAACCCATCAATACCTCTATGACTCAGGGGGGACTCCATGTCAGTGGATAGATCATGTCAGGGGATGGATTTGATTGGCACAGGTGCTCCAGTCAATCATTATGCTGCTGAAGTGTGATGTTTACGAAAAATAACCTGACATGATGGCACTCCAAAGCGCCGCAAAAAGAAAAACTCAGCTATTGTTAGGCTGTTATTATTATGTTATTATTATTATTTAGTTTTTCATGGTACTGGGGCCTTTTTTCACCACTTGGCAAATGATCCAAAAGCAGTTACTGTTTTTTCATTAAAAATGTATTTTTTTCAGAAAACAGTGCAGATGGTAAAAATTAGTTTCAACAGTTTTACAAATATCTGTTGCCCATCTTTGCAGGTAAAACACGCCTAAGAGACAGTTTGTTCAGGCATGTTGCTGTTACGGCACACTAAAATAATTTTTTCACACGAACAGATGAATAACTTAATGAATTACTGTAACAACCAACCATCTGGTTCTCGGTTCAGAGGACCCCCACAGAAAATCTTGTCCCCTGTTGTCTAAAGCTGGCTTGCGTGTGAAAAACATGTAACTTTCATTCAGAAAATAACCGCTGTGGACATCAGTGGACTAAACATAATCATCTCTTGTTGCTGTTTCTGCTGAGCAAAACTAACCACAGTTACTTGTTGTTCAAGAGCACCTTGTGCAAGTTGTCCTTTGTGGATGTTTTTAAGGTTTCAGAGGATCTAATGCATCATCCAAAATTGATTTTCTCAGGGTGGCTTGATCTTTATGCTCAATTAGCTATTCTGATGTTGAAGGATACAGAGGGGACATGTCAGCAATGAATAACTCAAGAGGTTTTGACAGGGACGATAAAATAGCAGAATGCTGACAGATGTGAGTAATGTACTTGTCAATCAATACACAAGCCTGAGCCTGTAAATCTGAAGCTTTTAAGGAGGACATGCATGTTTTTTTGTTTTTAATACAAACTAAGAGAGAATGAGCAAAGATTCAAATTTAATTGCTTTATAAAAGAGTAAGCAAAGGTTGCAGTTGGTGACTAAGAGGATGTAATCACAAGCTTTTTGTCACCATAACAACACTGATTGTACCTCACAATAGATACAAATGTGATCCTTAGATGGGCCACACTGAGCGTGTCCTGTGTTTAATTAGTTGAACAGTTCTGTGACATCTGAAATCACCTGCTTTTATTCAGTGTACAAAGCACAGACGTTTTTTCTTGTACTCCACTTTTTACATTGTCTTAGTCAGTAATCTTAAATGATGACATGGATTTTAATTAGAGATCAGTTTTTAAATATTCTCTCTAAGTAAGGTCCTTGAACAAAATGAAAAGTGCAGACACAGCATAATCTGAACCTCTCTCTTAGGAAAACTGTGCCACCTGCGCTACCCACAGGCTGATGTATTAGAGCTGTGGTTTCAGCTTTGCACCTGCTCAAAACTCTGAGTTCTCCTGACTCAGGACTGTTTTTAAAAAAGTGTGTGTGTGTGTGTGTGTGTGTTTCCTGTGGCATCAGTTAAGTCAACAGTCCATGGAAGCTCTCACAGGAATCTGACATGACAGGACAATAACTGTTCCTCAGGCTTGAGTGAACACGGCAGGGATCTGCCAGTCTCCCCACAATACTGGAGCAGATGGGAAGGACAAACTCTACTGTAGAACTGTAATCTGAGAGTGACACTATCGCTCTTCTTTTGCCAAGTCAAGCAATTCTCAGCTCTATGTTTTGGTTTTGTTTTGGCTCACTCTCACTCCTGTCATCAGCATCATTTTTTAAGTGCAGCATTCTGTTGCAAAAAGCTCTATAAACCCACTGTTTGCTGCACCTGTCCAGCATCAAGTTAGCAACTAGCTAGTGAACATGGAGGAGCTTTTAGCAGCTAAAGTGCAGATATTTTCTGTAGTTATATTTCAGTCACGGGAGCTAAACAGAGCTAACAGAGCTAAAAAGAGGGAGAGTACTAGACCTGTATTCATGAGGAGACCAAAAACTCCACTCCGGATGAATGTTCATTTGCTCTGCTCTGCTTGATCTTTAGCATAATATACTTTTATACAGTATGTGTTTATATAGGGTCCATGTGTTACCAAAATGAGTAAATAACAAGAGGCATAATAACAACACGAACATTAACAGCACAATAGCAACAATTATACTATCAGTAATTATATTGTTTTTTATTTGTTCATTCTTAGGGATCCTCAGCTAAACAAAGTTGAACGGCAATGACTTTATGAAATAAGACTTTTATCGATCCCCAGCCTGCGAAATTTACTTTTTACAGCAGCACACAGTCAGAAGCAGAGGGCAAAAGTGACTGAAAGTGTGATAAAAAAAATATATAAAATAAAGCCAAAAAAACAAGAATCGAAACAAAAATGATGCTAATAATGATTATGATTATATTAATTATAATCTTGTTATATAATAACAAGACTAGAATAAATACAGTGTATATACCTTTAATATATATTGAAATAAGACCAGGATGAATAATTGTGCAGGATAATTGCAGCCCTAATTGAGCCACTATAGACACTAGTCAGCATGTGCTTGATAATGTGGGTTAATTAGGTTGCAAAGGCAGCTGTGGGTTTATAGAAGGACACACTAACTACTGCATCTAGGGACGCATGTATGTACAGTACTACGCAAACCAAAAGATAAGATAGTGTGTGGTGTTGGTGACACAAATGAGGCCATTAGCGAGCTAATAAGATGCATTCATTATCTGTGCGCTCACTCAAAACACACTTCATCATAATCTTATTTTGCATTATGATTTTCATTCTCTGTTTTGATGAGTATTTTCAATTTTGTCTGCTCAGTGTGTTGATTTATTTCTTTTTTCTTTTCCTTTTGCCCCTTTTCTCTCCCCATCATGGGTGTTTGTTTCCCTCCCCGCTGACAGCAACATTAGTGTTAAAGAGCAGATAACCATTTCATTCCACTCTGTTGCTTCCCGCCTCATATGTACACACACCTACAGTGGTTAGACATGGTGGGAGGCTGACAGCGTCAGAGCATCTTCCCGGAGGACTAGGAGAGTGAAATTCAATTTCCTGTCATGAAGAAAACTGAAGCACTGTCAAGTTGTCATGTGATTGTCTGAAACGAAGCCACATCCAGCCTCTTGTAAAAATGAAATGCTCGCTTGTTATTCAGTCGACTGGCAGTCTCACTGACATCATTTTGCATACACAATTTTCATCTCCTACAGAAGTCCAACAAAACACAAAATTAATAATTGTTCTTTACTGACCACATTTTTCTGAACATTATTCAAGGTTTTGCAGAATCATCAGCAGATTCTTGACCGTATTTGGTTAAATGTGCACCTTTAACAACGAGAGATCCAATTTCTTTTTTCTGCTTTTGCAGGAATCTTGGAAAATCAGGACTCAGAGTGTCTTGCTTAGGACTTGGTGAGTAGACTTCTCTCCCATTTGCCATCCACAGTGAATTTCTACACCACAAAATTACTTAGGAAACGGCGACACAAGCCACAAGGAAATACTATGAAAAGTACTCTGAAACACAACACACTATCTTTTAAAAATCTGTTTCTATTGCTTTCTGTAGAATATAGGTAGTGATTTCAGCTTTGCATTCAATCATTTAGACATTTAATTAAATCACTCATTCCAACTCAGCAAAAGTAAAACAACATTAAAATTTAGAATTGAACTGGGAATAGAACTAAGTTCAGCTTGTTTTCTTATTGAACAAACAAATCTACTGTGGCTGCATAAGTCCCCTACACCCTGATAAAAGAGTTACACGTACACACACATATCCGTCACTACTGAGGACATAACACTGACTTTCTTACTTTAATTATTTTCCTGGAGAGACTTAACTTAACCCTGACCCTAACCACTTATTTCCTAAACCCAACAATTTCCCCAAATTGTGATATTCACACATCTGTAGTCTAGTCAGGTGGTATTCTTTCAGCACAAGTGTTTATAGTGTCTACATTTTGCATCTGTGTGTGTGTGTGTATATATCTGTGTGGGTTGCTGATAAAAATGATTTACTTTTCATATAACAGGGTCAAAGCCACCCCCAACTTAGCTTCAATATTTAGCCCGAGAGTGGGAAGAAGACAGCACACACACACACATTCACACAAACACAGGATTGTCTGTGGATGTTCAAGAGCTCTCTATGATGACAGGAATAGGTATGCTCTGTGTGTGTGTGTGTGTGTTTACTTGCTCCTACTTTCTTGTTGTCATCCACAAAAAAACATTACATGATGTTCTCACTTTTTATTACCTGGACACACGAACAGAGTTGGACAGTTGGATATAATGAGGATATAATTTGGAATAAATGAGGATATAATTTGGGATAATGTCCGATGAGGTGTCCATTATCAGGAATGAATGGACGACATGGGGGCTTCGTGTCGGATGGTTGCCTTCGCCAAGTCCATTCATTTCTGATTATAGATACCTCAGAGGGCATTATACTACAGTCAGTTACCAAGAAAATAATTAATTTATATTTTTAATGCATTAGCGATCAAAATAGAAAGTTTTTAACAAGCAACAACTCTGTTTCCCTAGCAACACCTGAGAGCTTGACTAATAACTGGAATGATCATTACAATCTTGTGTTATGAAAATGTAGTTTAGTTCTCCAGGAAAAAGGACAGGCTGTAGATCGACTATGATCGACTTAGCAACAGGACATAAAGTAGTCAGCCAGCTGACCAAACCCTTCAGCTCAGCTGTTAGCAAGAGAGCTAATGTTATGCTAGCAAGATTCAAAATCCATAACATTGCACACGCTGGACAAACAGTAAATGTAGTTTGTTATGTAGTAAGTGAGTAAGTAGTTAGTATGTTAAAAAAAACAGGTCTTGCTGGCCAGTCAGCTATGACATTGTCACCAAATCAGTAACAATTTTATTAAGAAAATGATTGATGATCATTTTTATCATCAGCTGCAGCCTGAAGTTACTTTAGAGGCGCTGAACAGATGAACAGTGAAACCTGAACAGCGCCTTTCTACGTAGAGTTTGCATGTTCTCCCTGTGTTCTCATGGGTTTTCTCTGGATACTCTGGTTTCCCCCACCATCAAAACATCTATGTTAGGTGTATCTCCAGTCAGTTCCCTTGACCAAAGTACTGGCTAAGATCTGGAGTTGGTCCCTGGACGCCGCACTGTGGCTGCCCACTGCTCTTCAGGGATGGGTTTAATGCAGAGAACAAATTTCACTGTACACTGTATATGTGACCAATAAAATACCTTTACCATTGTTCCAGAGTGATGCACTGTATATCAGTCTGTTAGGTTATAAAGATTTATAAAGTTTCAGCACTGTGTAGGAAAAATATTGTGATTGAAACTTGAGCTCACTAAAATTTTAATCAAGTCATTGAGATAAAATCACTGCAGAGTCTCTATAGATGTCCATTCAAAGTAGAAAAATTACAGAGCTGTTACTCTTTCTTCAAAAATTAAATTGTGTTCAGTGAGTTAGACTAAACTTAAAATGATAAAACACAAGCTTTGTGTTTTGCAAGAAAAGGAAACTTAATAAGGTAAGTGAGCTGTACAGTATGTAGTAATTTCAGAGTGGTTTTAAAATCACAATATATTTGATTTATATCAATATTCTAG
>JAPXVT010000027.1:12079331-12090970 GCA_029823135.1 Acanthurus reversus
AACAAATGTCTAAGTCAAGCCTGAGTCTGAGCTTCCTGTAGGACACAGTACCCTAGATAAATAGATAAGAGATAAGAAGCTCACAAACACAAACACAAACTCACCAAAACCATTCTGGTTCCTCCTTAAGCCTTAAAGCCACTGTCCAAACAATAACATTTCTGGTTTGGTTTGCATAAACCCTTAAGGTGGAAATATTTGGGAGGGAAGACAAGACACTGAATTGTTGTCACAAACAGGCAGTTGCTGATTTCAAGGAGTCTGAAAGAGAATTCTGCAGATGAAAAGGTTGAACTGCTGAAGGGATAAACGCACCAAATTTTGCTCTAATCCTGAGCAAAATCTGTGTGGGAGGAGGGCTCAGAGTTTGTTTTTCAAACACTTAAGATTAGGAAGGGGTATAGGTGTATGTTTGGCTCAGTACATTTACACAGGCTGCCTCTCTCTGGCTGGATTTGTAGACAATATTTGTCTAACAATTAGATTTTTGAAATTAAAAATATATTGAAATGTTAATAGATTTTGGACCTTTCAATATGCTAAAAGGAGACAATGTAATTTCAAAACTTTCTAACTGGTTACTTAAGTGATTTTTATTGTTATTTATTTTGTTGTTGTTGTTGTTGTTGCTGTTGTAGAAAAACAATTTAAGGCACAAATTTGTATTCAAAGCATTTAATTTGTCCTAAATATGTGGAACGGGTCTTTAATCTTCTGTACTGAAAAGAAAACCCACTCTTCTTTAAGTGACTGCAAAAGGCAAATCAGATAAATAGCTTCAAGCTACATTTAACACTCTTGCATTTTAACATAGTATAGAGTGAGAACAGTCAGAGTGAGACCGCAAAATAGTTTTTACTTTATTTATGATTCAATTATATTTCATTATAATAACATTGCTTTATCCAGTGTTTTTATCAGTTGCCTTGATGCTGATAATCTTTCAACCTCTCAATCTAAATGTTACTAAACTGGCTAAATACATTTGTGCTGCATCATAAAGTTGACCAAAATATTTTTTTGCTGTTATTGGTTCATAAGGCCTAAATCTAGGGGTGTTGTTTAAGCAAAAACAGAGGTGTGGAAATTTGATATGACATCAAAGAAAAATGATTGATGGGATTTAAGAAATATGAATTTAACTCGATATTTAAAGCTGAATCTCCTTTACTGCACTCATTCAGGCCTGTTTGTCTTAATATAATATGCTAACAGTATTATGCTAAATGCTTAATATGCATAATCCTCCATAATTTTCAACAACATCTTGTAGAAGCATTTTGTTCAGCTGCTTTAGATTGGAGCCCAACAGACAGAGACCTCTGCTCTGTCCATGGTGCTGAAATATGTTCCACCTGAGATACTCTATAATGAAAGGCATTCTCACTGCTCTCTGTCATGCATTACATCCAAAGGTCAGGCATATGTCTGATGAGAAAGTTTTCAATTGCATAGTTAGTCCTCTCAGCTGGTCAAAGACTGAACCATGCAGTAAATACCTAAAACTTTAATTATTAGCCTGGGCTTGTATTTGCTCTTATCACTGAATACACCCAATCCATATGGGACACATAAGGGCTCTATCTGCAATTATTTTTGTGCATAACTTCACCATCAAATTGGTTATTTAAATCAGTCAGTATGGAAAAGCTAAGTAACTTGGTTTCAACCAATATATCGGTTTGCCCACATGATTTGCCAATATTAGCCTATTGCAGATATATGGGTATCAGCGTATATGTTCTCCGATAAGTGCCGATATTAAAACTGTTTTTGAAGGCTGGAAAAAATGGTTGGATTAGTAATTTAAAACGGTGTAATCACATAGTTTGTCCAGCAGAGGGCAGTACATTATTTAATTGGTATTCAGTGAAGCATTAACTGTTCAGTGCACTGATGTTATAAATTAAGTTTGTCAGATATCCTGCCCTTATTGCACATCTTTGTCACACATATTTGATAACCACATTCAAAATATTTGATGTAGAATATCAGTCGATATATTGGATATCAAAATTTTCTTACTCCCTAATATCGTTATCGGCATTGGCTACCCAAATCCCATATCAGTCAGGCCCTATGAGTAACAGATCAATTACGAATCCTTTGATATTTGAGAGCATGTTCATACTTTGGCACCAACCACCTACTGCACTGAGAGAAAGAACCTGTCAGCTAGCTAGCTAGGAGGCATGTTGTATTTTATGCTTTACTAACACTATGTACTATCAAGTACTGCATTGTTGTGATGATAAGGAGCAGTGTTACTTCATGGATGCTTGTTGTGTGTAGTCTATGAAGCGTGGATGTCAGATTTTTATCGTTGATTTGAGTTGTTTCCAGGCACTAAGTTTGGCATCCAGCTAAATGAGCTGGAAAGAGAGAGAGAGATATGGAAATACGTTCTGCTTTGGTCTTTTCCAAGGGAAGTTCCTTGCTGACTCATAACTGCAAATGATGATAAAAAAAAGAAAATGAAACTCTTTAATTAAAAAGTACGCAATTGCCATCTATGACTTCATCCGGAGTGGCGGTTTAGTGCCACGTAGAGCCTTTGTTTCTCAGGGTGTAATGTCTGGCTCTCAGGCCGGCTCTGAGCGCTGTTGCCCCAGGTGGTTCACGGTAGACTGAGAGGTCTGACTCAAACTGGCTGAGCTGAATGGTGAAGAAAAGGTCAACATAATGCCAGCTGCCTGCCACATGCTGCGCCCAGGGCAGACATGATGCTGGCAGGGGAGGGGAGGATGAGAGAGGGCAAAGAGCGGGATGCTGAATGATGTTTCACTGTCTAACATGAAGTAACAGTGCCAAGATAGGTGAGGATTTTCTGTGTGCATGTGCCAATATTCTCACAATGCTGCTCTAATTTCACAGCAAATTTAACAAATCAAATAATGCACACACAAACTCATAACCAACTGTAACCAAGTGCAAGTAGAAAAATTAAAAGAAAACACACATTCAATCATGTCAATTTATGATTCATTCGTTTCCATTTGCAGCTGGTTGTTTGAACAGTCTGGAGGAGATGTAGCTGTCGCAGGAGTCTCACTTTTTGAGAGGCTTGTCTGCAGCAGCACGATGATGCCCCGAGAGAAACGCTTTCTCACCCGCGCGAGCCTCATTTACATAATGGTTTAATCGGTTCAAGACCTCTTCTTCTCAGAAAGTCAATATTTCTTGCTGTTCAGAATTCCCAAATCTCATCTCCAAGCATCGTATAGGAGAGGATACTGTTTTGAAGCTGAAGTTGGGTTTTTACATGAAAACACAGATCAAAGCCAACACTTAAGTTTGAGTTGTTGTTGATGATGAAAAAATCCTAAAAATGTCATTTTGAGTATCTCTGCTCACTGGATAACAACTGGACTTTGCAAAGTTAAGGCTGCCTAAAACATTTTGAAACTGGTAATAACGTGTTTTGAGATGAAATATTCAAAACTTAATGTAGCAATATAGCAGTAGATTGACCTTGTGGCTGCGAACAACTATATTGCACTTGGAGGAAAGTGATTAATGTTGGTGATACTTGAGCTTTAATGAAATCCATGAATATAAGGCAACTTTAATCCCATATAATATTTTTTTCTGGCCTAAAGAGACAATCATTTCTGATCTCTATGACTTTAGATCAGTTTAGAATAGATTTTCAAGAAGTTACAGTACTGTGAATGAAAACTATTGACTGAACCATTACCATTACCAATTAAATGTGTTTAATGGGCTGCAGAATGTGAAGAAATATTTCTTTCCAACAACTGATAGTAGATACAGTTTTAAGCTGTTGTATAAATCAATTTTTTAACTGACTAACCCTTTATTAAGCTCTATTTAAGGGGATGATATGCACAGTTATTGCTTTCTCCTGCTATTGACTTTTTGCTGTTGATTTGAAATTCAAATTGAGTTTCAGTGCGAGAGCTCTGATTCTTTTCAGTCCACTATAATGTTCAGCATGCTGGCTCATTTTCTGCTTGGCTGAATTAATTCTTCACACTTTCAATCCCCAACATGTGTTACTCACATATTTATATCTCATATACAAACATTAAATATGTGCAGCTAAGGAGTTACTCGCAGTAGTAATTCAAGATTCTGGGGAATTTGACAAAACATTTTCTTACTAGCGTCGACTGTCGGGTTCGTTTGCTATGTGATAATGTAGGAGAGAATGTGAACAGGCAGATGAATCAGTATTCCACACACTCTGTTATTATCCCAGGGACAGGATAGTCGAGGATGGAGGGAGGAGTAATGAGATGTGAGCAGAAAAAATGAAGAAGAAAGTGAAGAGGAAAGATGTGACACCTGTCTTAGCAGTTTTTCCTTTAGCCTGTCAGTCTCCATCTCTCACAGTCTCCGTCTTTCTCTCCATGAACTCTCTCACCTCTTTCTCTCAACCTCTGCAGCCACTTTCACACAAAGATCCTACAATAATGTTGTAAAGAAGTCCGTCATTATACTGATTTAGGTTTGTTGTTTTTTTTTTTCTTTTTACCCTGAACCTAACGATACCGGCATAATGAACCATCAGACATCATCATCATCATGTTCTAGAGACAGCACATTCTCATTCTAGCGTCGGCCTTACACACTGAGAGGGAGAGAGAGAGCAGCTTGAAAGAATGGGGCCATTAGAAAATTTCTCTCAATTTATCAAAGGTAAAATCTAAAATGACACTGTAGTTGGCCAAACCTTAATTTAAAAAGGATGTACACAAATGTGTAACACAAGAGCATCATGTCCTGTCCTCCTGGCTCACACTTTTCACATATACGCAGGTTTAGCTTTGTTACTGCCTCTTCTGTCCGCTAAAAGGCAGAACATTAGTGCTCCATGTTCCTTTAGACAGAAATCTGCTTTAAACAGGCAATTTCAAAGAATGGTTCTCCCTTTTTCTTGACATCAACTTTTCCCTCAGTCCTTATCATAATGTCAGAGTGGGAAGATGAAAAACAAATACTGAGACATTTGAATAATAAAAGAAATTAAACCCAGAGAAATACAGTAAATGCCTTCTGTCCTTTCATTCTTTATTTCTGCTCTTGCTTTCATTGTTCTGCTTGGCTCTCTCTGGTCCTTTGGGTTTGGTTCTCCCAGGGCCCAGCTGCTGGTATGAGCCGCTTGTTATTTGGATAAAAGAGGTTGGATAGAGGTTAACTCTGTGTTCAGGCAAGATCAAGAGGGCTTTAGACACACGCGCGCACACACACACACACACACACACACAGAGTTTGATGTACATGTCCAACAAGCAGAAAAAAAGCTGCATTTGCAGATGATTGTTTTTATTTTATCATATATACTTACTGTTCTACATTTGTATACTATAATACTGCTATCCTTGTATTTTAATACAGTTCGTGCACTGTCTGTTTTCTGGCAGCAGTACTGACATGTTTACTCTGATACTGCCTGCTGGATTCTTGTTAAAATTCAATCTGCCGTTTACTAGCGTAAAAGTAAGATTCTGATTCCTATATCAGTTATTTCCATTCTGTTAGCATTAAAAAACTATTTTCACATTCCAGCAAAACACAATATCAGTTCAATTTTACATGCATCTGGAATGTCACATACTGTGTAACAACCTTCTCTGTGTACAATTCAAAAAAACCTCTCAACAGTTAATTGAATCTAAATAGATTTCTTTAAAAAAAACAAGTATTATCCCAGCAGAGGGGCATGGAGGATGGATTAATTGATAAGTGAAGTGATTAGTGAAGTCGTCATTGGCAGCTCAGGCAGTCTGCTGCTGCTGATAACTCACTATCTCTTCACTCCCTGTAATCAGACTGACTGCAGGGAGGTCTGCAGTGGTTTCACCGTGCTGTCAACACACACACTGTTTCTAATGTTGCTTAATTAGTTGAGAAAATGAAAAAATAAAAAACCATGTTTGTGTGTGAGTTTGCATGTGCAAACGCATTGAAATTGGCTGACAAAACAAAAATAACATGCTGAAATTATCTGAACCATCAGCACTTTCATGTGAAGCCGAAACTTTATTCCTTACTCCACACACACACACACACCATCCAGGTTGATATTTTCTCCTGGCTGCCTGCTGCACTGATGCGGTGCTATTGATTGATGAATTTTTAAATTGTCTCTCTCTCAGAAAATTCTGCAGTCCTGCAGTGTAGAGAAGTCAGCAAGAGGATTGACCTCTGCCTTTTGTCACTGTGGTACAGAGTGGATCAACATGCACTACAGCCTTTATACCTGATACTTCTAAAGCCCTTGGTTTTCTGCTTTCTAGATTATTTTATCTTCACCCGAGTGGTTTGAGAATCCTAATACCAACATCCTCTTGCAGTTCTCAGTGGACCAGACAGCCGAAGCCATGTATCACTGTCAGGGTCAAGATTTTTGGCACATCTGCCAGTGGCAGGTAGCCCAGGCCAAAGATATTTTTTACTAGCCAAAAAACTGCATCATGCACTATTTATTTCAAAGAAATAACCTCATGTTTTTAGCAAGAAAACTTAGCTTTACAGTCCCTTTAAGAGACAATCATGAATAGATTAGATCAGGTTTACATTTGCTGTGTGTGTGTGTGTGTGTGTGTGTTGTTGTTTTAATTTGTGATATTGTCATATTACTTTTTTGTTTTTATGAAGAGTGCTAAACAAAGTCTGATTGATTGATTTAACAGATCATAGAGTTAGGTGTTTTATCATGACACAATGTGTTTACTATTTAAATTTTCACATCACATCTAATGCTATTTACACCATAATGTTATGACACCATAGACCTACGTTATGTGCACAGTGTGAAAAAAGGATTTGGCATGTGAGCTAATGTAAAGCATGATATAGACTGAGCAAATTAATTTTGAATTGATGCTTGCAAATAAAGTGGCTATTTAAGTTTAACTCTTACTCTGTTAGCCTCACAAAATTAGGGATAGGCCTTCCCTTCTTCTGCATAGCGTTTACCGTGTGAAACATGTTTTTCATTTTGATTGGCATTTGTTCAGATGTGTCACCACATCTCTTAAGTAACATTGATGGATCAGTTTCTAGTGACAGCCTTTGAGTAGGAAGCACAAAGTAGTGGAGAGCTGCTTTGATTTGACCAGAAAGCCACGTAGAGTTTGTTGGTTCGCTGACATCATGATAGGCAAGGTGGTCAGCGAGGGTATAATTAGTCTCAACCAGTCTAAGTGCAAGAAAAAACACAATACACAATCATTTGGAATTGCTGTGGTTCTATTTTTTTTTTTTTTTTACTGGCCAGCTGGTGGATGCCCTCAGTTTATTATCAGCCGAACCCAAAATTTACCCACATTTGATGATGTAAATTTTGGACCCGGGTCCCTGTCTTTTTGCTTTAGTCTTTTTTCTCTGTCCACTCGTTTTATTCTCAAAGTAAGAATCCAAGTCGTTTATGTTAACCTTGATAAATACTTTCCTCTCCTTTGCAGATAAAATAGAAGGTTGTCTCCCAACATTAACCTTACATCAGATTTTGACTTGTGTTCTGCATTTCTTTTATACCTGCAAAGTTGTCAAAGTACATTTGATTTCTTTGAACCAGCCATGGTGGTTGGTCATTTTTGAAAAGCGCTGTACTACATGTGGACGCAGTAGTATGAAGAGCTGTTAAATACCCATCATCCATCCATCCATCGTCTGCCACTTATTTGCAGTGGGGTCATGGTGGCGGCAGGCTAAGCAGGGTGTTTTCTTCAGGTATTTGATGTTCAGATGTCAGAGGTACTCCGGGTGTACTTCTACCCAGCAACGCTTTCCAGCTCCTCCCGGGAAATCCCGAGCCATTCCCAAGCCAGATCAGATATAATATGTAATCCCTTCAGCGAGTTCTGGGTCTACCTTGGGGTCTCCTCCCAGCTGGATGTGCCTGGAAAACTCCAAAGGGAGGCGCCCAGGAGACATCCTAATCAGATGCCCGAACCACTCGTATGGCTCCTTTCATCGCTTCTGAGACCGCTTCTCATAGCACTCTGATTGCATTTTGTCAACTTAGTAGAAAAATATCCTAACAGAAACATTGTTTTTTTGTGTTGGGATGCATTAAATGTTTATGTTTTCTTCATCCCCTGTATGCGGCAGCAGGAAGCACAGACAAGACAGAAACAGATATAAATACAGTGTAAACAGTGCAGACTAAGGCCATTGAAGTTGAATTGTTTGGAAGAAATCAATAGAAGTTGAAGGAGCAGTACAGGAGAAAAGGGCATGTAACAGAACTCAAAATAGGTGTTAAGGGAATAAGAGTTTTTCACTGCGTTGTGTGAGTGTGAGGTGCCGCATAGGATCTTCAAGCTTCAACACTGGCAAAACCAGTTTGCTCTCATACTTTCAAAAGAAAATAAACCCTTTTATAAAACCACACGGGACTCTTTTTCTGGACAACAAAACATATTTCCAGTACTTTTATTTAATAAAAATGTGGCCTCTTGACAGTCGTTTGTTTGCATCACCAAAACATATTTAGTTCAATTTCAGCCGGGGACCTTTCTTACCTCTTCTAATGTTTTCTGTCTAACTTTATAGAGGCAGGACTGACAAAAATGATCATGACTGTATATGCAAATAATTTATCAGCACAAACAATTCATTAATAATTGCTTTTAATTCCTTGAGTGGGTAAAAAATGTGTTTGTAAGATAATGATGAGAAATTGTCCATCAGTGAGTTCAGTCTATAACTATAATTTGCCCTTTTTGTGGGTCCTGTCTGGATAAATCTACACCTCTCAAACATAACCTGTTTAGAGATGTACTGTCCCTTTTAATTGAAGTTGGAAATAAATTCAACAAAAACTTATGACTCAGCCTTTCTGTCTGTAGGCAGACATGCCGAAAAATGCTGGAAAGGAAACTAGTTAGGAGGTCAGTTAAACTGAGACACCAGAGAAAAATGTTTTGTATCAATGTGTCCCAGCTCTTATGCTGCCAGGCACAGGACTGGATTCAAGACTGTAGAACTGGGATCAAAGGCATCAAACAAAGCTAAAAAAATATTGACACCTCTTGCCAAATCTACATTACTTTGTATTAAATTTCACTCCTTATTCTGCACATTTTCTCCCATTTTACTGACTCTGTCCTATTTTGCTGCCTTGTGCAGCTGGACCCCTGAGTTTTGTCTCATCTCTCTACACAGCCCAGTTGAAGTGCTTGACATTTGCAGAGAGAAATATAAAGTAGTAAAATTAAGGCTAAGAAGAAAAGATTGAAGACAGGAAAGTGATCTTGACTACAGTGTATATCTTGAACGCAGCACTGTATAGTAATGTGCATCACAGCAGCTGCAACCAATAACTTTTGTGGAGCATTATAAAACCAGGTAGTATTGGTTGAAACAAGTTATTTATTGTTTAGAGTTTGGAAATGATACAAACAAAATGACAGTGAGGCAAAATTACAAAGACGGGACGACCGGGTGCTGTTCAATAAAAGAAATAAACTACAAAAAGAGAACTCTTAACAAAACAAGAGCTGAATATCTACAAAATGAATCAAACATGAAAATAAAGCCTCAATAACTACTTTATTCAGCGCAGTAGAACAAAATACAACTAGACAGCACCCCTCAAACCGAATGTATCTAAACATAGCAAATGGTGTACGAGCAAGCGGTACAGTTTTTAGCTCTTACCCAAGCCCAGTCTGTGAGTTAAGCACAACGAAATCAGTTTCAGGAATCATGTCTGAAGTTTTTTAAATATACCATAAACATAAACCTACCAAAATATACCATCATAAACCTACACTTTTATCAAAACTTCACATCTTCACAGCAATGCTCCTCACTCAGCTTAAGGAAAAGGGACTGCAAAGTTATCACATTTATTCTGGTCAATGGCAACATCAAGTTCGACTTCCAACACTTTCCTCCAGCAGCTGGCTGCTATTTATCATTCACGGGGCCTTCATTTCCATCAAATAGAAAACTATGTTGACCTATAAGAGCCGTGGCCTTAACATTAGAGCTCCGCAGGGTGTTCGTCTCCTGCTGAGCCTCCAGCTCAGTAACTAAGCTCTTAGCTTTGACTGGACATAGTTTGCTGTGATTGCAATTCCACCACACAGGAGACAGCTTGAAGGACTGATTGAAAACACATACACGCATACGCACACAGATGTACACACTCATTCAGTGACATTAACAGACAGGCATGCTTTGCATACATGTATGAATAAGAATAAGCACGCAAACATCATGCATACACTTAGCAATCAATGTTGACTATACTGTACGTGCACTTGTCCAAAAGCAGCTTTTTCACCTACTGAGGACCTTTGTTGCATCCGACCCCCTCTGCAGGAAAGACTTCTATTATGATTCTGCTGATGATGCGTGTTGAGATGTGCAGCTTATTATGTTGAGATAACATCATTATGCATAAACAGATCCAGTTTATCCTCAGGGTGATAGCTGTAAGTTAAACCTCAGTGGAGCTGATGGTGTTGCAGTGTGTGGAGTAATGAGCTTCATTGTGCAGCAACAGCCTCAGTGGCTGTGACTGAGCAGATGGTTGAGTGATGTTTCACTGTCTGCTGTCTCTGAGGTACATCAATCCACAACAGAGGTCAAAAGAGTCAGACGAGAAATTGTCTTTTCATTTGGCGTCAAAACGTTGACACTGAGTGAGAGACGGACACAGAGAAGGATTCAACACAAAGATAAAACAAGAGCAGTGAGAAGGAATTATAAAAATATCACTCCATAAAGATCATTGTAATTTAGCTAGAGCGTTAGCATTATTCTCCTCATCACTATTCTAAATGAATAGAAAAAGGGCTAAAAGGGCATGGTTCCTTCTTCTCGAGTATTAAAATGTTAGTGCCACGGTTTACAGTGTTTCTATCTGAATTTTAATAGATGCTGGTGATTACAGGTTGATTTTGTTGTAAATTTATAATCTGTTTTATGTCACTGAGAAAATGGCAGTGCATGAATAAAGCAGACTGAAACACACCAGATACTGTGTGTTTGCTGCGATTTAGCAACATTAAGTTTATTGTTTGTGACTCAGTTCATCACCAAGTCACAATTCTGTAATATTTAAATCCATTTGAATGTTTGAATATGTGATTAAAAAAATTCTCAGTATCAATATGTCAATATATGGTAAATATGTGCACAAGCATCAAACTGATGCAAAGCAGTAAACTGTGCTCCTCTTTTTTTTTTTTAACGTCACATGATCCCAAAAACTGTATTAACTGATTGTTAATTTTAAGATACAGCTTGCTCAAAATCATTTCAGTTTGACCACAGAGATAAAGTAACACGATAAGTTCATGTAACTATCTGACTTGATAATGTGGTTTAATTTATCATAATAGTTAAAATGGTGAAATTATTGCAAGAAAATTTACATTTGATCACTGCTGAAAAGCTGTAGTGCTTAAAGTTGTTGTGAATAAGTTTAAGTTAAACCACAGAGTGGAGTTTAAGAATAATTTGCACTGTGAATTGGCTGATATATCATTGTTATCATAATTGTACTTTTTGACGCTCAGATCTTGACATTGATATCAGCCTTTCTCTCCACTATCTGTCAGGCTGTCAGAGACTGAAATTCTGATGTTACAGTAGGTAAAATAACGTGAACAGTTCATAAAATAAATTTTCGTGGAAGTTCCCTTTACCTCAGA
>JAPXVT010000027.1:12119974-12131972 GCA_029823135.1 Acanthurus reversus
AGCTGCAGCAATTTGTCCTTTTTTTTATGACTTTAAAATTTTTGTAATTCAGCCAGACTTCCTGTAATCCTAGCTGTACCAAAAATATAAAATCTGTGTGACCAAGTGGTTTTTAACAGAGAGTCAGGACTAAAGATTTTTTTGAGGGGGCACAAGATCATTTAAGATTCTCGTAAAATTGGGCTGTCTACAGTCGAAATGCATATATTTTTAAAAATTGATGACCAGAACAATCAGAGAAAAAGGGCGCTGGTATTTCACTTTGCTTAAAAGGTGAGAAATCTACAACATCCAGAATGCACTGCACCACACTGTACTAATAAACTCTCCCTGTGACGTTCTGCCAGTTAGGTTTTTCTCATATTTGACTCGTCTGTTTTGAAACAGAAAACCATACTGCAGCCGCATGGTCGTAAATGATCCCGTACAGCTTAACATCACACTAAAATATATTTCAACATTTTAATCTGAAAGTAACAGAAGTTTTACCTGAATTTTGACAGCTGCTCTCCTCTCGATCAGACTCACATAACCATTGTGCCTGTGCCTGATACAGAAGGTCTAACTGAAGTTCAAATAACAGCAACAGAGCCACAAGAAGTCTGGCAAAGTTGTGCTGGCAATTAAGCTTTGAGCCTTGGATGCAGGCAACAGGAGGCTTCCTTATGTTCATTTGCATTTAGTGCCCACACTGTTATGATACAAATCGGGTTAAAAATTGACACACAAACCAGAAAAGGTTGGGAAGCGTGGCTGAAACCGATTAACTTCATATAACTAATTAGTTATGAGCTAATGCCAAAATCTTTTAGCCTGCACACACAGCAGGATGTGCAGACACACAGGTTTTATTTCCACAAAAGCTGCAACACTGCAGGTTTTTTGACCATCCAAAAGAAACTGAGGCTTATTGTGCAGAGCAACACACAATAGTGAACCGACAGTGTTGCAAGAAGACCCATTAAGGAATAAACAGACTGTGTCCTAACAGGAGAAGTGTATGACAGCCAGCAGCAGGTGCAGCTGATGAAGGAGGACAGTGGAGGTTAAAACCACAGCCTGGCCTGATGTGATTGTAGATTAAAGTACAGGCCAAATGACAAAGCATGAGGTGTGAAATAAGATGGAAAATATCCAGTAGATATTTAATCTGAGCCAACGTAACTCAACTGTGACAAACAAACGGACCGGAAACCCTGTGGCAGACTATCAACACCTCTTTGGTTTGTGTCCAGTGCAACGTTGGGCAGATTGTCTCTAATGCTTCGAAAATTCAGTGAAGTTACACTGGATAGGATTTTAGTTCTCATCATTTTGCTATTTTGTGGCACTTTGCTGCTTTGTAGAGTTTTGAGAGTCGCCACAAACAGAAACTTTTAAACCAGATAACTTTATAGATATAAACTGTGTGAATGTTTACTGCGTTTTCCCAATTCAAACCATGAACTTAACGGCTTAAAGAAATAGTAGAGATTAAGGGATATATGCTTTCTTAGATGAAAAGATCGATATGACTTTCACGTCCTTGCGCTAACTAGAGCCATACCTTACCTTTGCATAAAGACAGGAGAGCTAAGTCCAAAGGTTAAAAAACACACCTACCACAAACAGAAGTGTAAAAAAAAGGACAATTTTAGATTTTACAGTAGCTTATGTAACAGGCTCAAAATGTCAAACTATTCCTGTAACAGAAAAGCAGGTTGTATAAGTGCCGTGTGAAGAATGGCTAGAAAAGATTTTAAGCCCATCTTTCAAGGTCGTATTATCCATCCTGAGCCCATAACAGCCAGGAGAAGCAGATCAATACAGGCGGCTTGTATTGAGATAAGTGATGAAATGAAGTTTTTGTCTGTTCCTCTGTTTGTGCTGGCGATCGTTTTATATAATGCAACATGCTCACGGTTCAGCAGTACTCTGAGCCTCAACCTCTTAAATCCCCTTGACTTCTCTCTCATCTTCTGTTTCATTACTTCACGCTCCCCTTTTCCCTCCTTCCCTCACTCATTTATCCACTTTCTATCTCTTCCTTGTATCAGTCGTATCAGTGGTTGAAGGAGAAAATTGTAAGTGAGGATGGAAGAAAGCAACAAGCCAAGCTGAAAGAGCTCAACCACATCGCGGAGAAGGTGGGCTGCACTCTGCCTCAGCTGGCTGTGGGTAAGACTCCCCTGCCCGCCTTCACCCCCTCACGGCAAACAGTGTGAAAGCAGCCTTAAGCGAGGCTTTGAAAACACAGCTGCTGGGGTCTGTTAGACAGGAACCTTTTCGATGCAAGATGTTACCAAATTCACATCATCCTTCACACATTGTCTGGTGTTTGTGATGTGTTTTTTATTGGGTTTGACTTTTCCCTCCAGTCTCCCACTGACACACAAACACAGACTTTTTTCAAATCTCTTTGTGCTGTTTTATTGTGCACGGATAAGATAACTGAGCTGCCTGGAGGGTAGAAGTTAATGCATAAAGATTTAAAAAAATCTTTGGTGTACTTTGGAGAAATGGCAGCCAGTAAAGTAGGGATAATGATTTTTTTGTAAATGCACTATTCGTCTTTTAAAACTCTACTTAGTAATAAATTGTTATATTGAAGAGAAAGTAGAAAAAAACATAAAGCTTTTGTTTTATTTGTGGACTTTTGTGAGGCAATAATAAGCAGCAGTGTGCCATCAAGTGGGCGCTGTGTGAACATCATCTCCTCTCTTTCTCTCTCCAGCGTGGTGTCTAAGAAATGAGGGAGTGAGCTCAGTTCTTCTGGGAACATCCAACCCTGAGCAGCTCACTGAGAACCTCGGAGCCATACAGGTGAGAACATGCAGAGACACACACTGCCTGCTTAGTTTCATCAGCTTTATCCACCGCTGTCCTCCAGCTTCATCAATTTCTGGAGCTATACTTGAATTTCTCTGTGCCTCCAGACTTCCTTACTTATTTCTCACTTCCTTCCTGCACTGACTCAGTCTTGCTCTTTCTCTTTTGCTCAGGTCCTTCCTAAAATGACGTCTCATGTCGTGTCTGAAATCGACCACATCCTGGGCAACAGACCGTACAGTAAGAAGGATTACCGCTCTTAGACCAGGCTGGTTGGACTACAGAGAGGTCAGCCCACCTGCTTACCCAGCTACTCAACCATACTGCTACCATGGACCCACCGTTCAATGTTGAAGTCCATGGTTCTCTCCTTGGGCCCCACTCAGCTCCTGCCCACTTCAGCCTGGAGCAGACAGCCTCTCCAAGCCCAGCACTGCATACAGTAACCTCGTCTGTTTGAGACGTGTCCTGCTCAGATCAGCTCTGCCAGGTCCACCTCAGGTCCTGTCCAGCTCAGCCAAGAGACGCTTAGCAAACTCAGCTTCCTGCAGCCTCAGATGCAGCTTAGTCCATCTTAGAACAAAACAGACCTTTGTGCTCCACAGTTTCACCCTTTTAGCACCGGCTCATTCAAATATAACTATGCAGAGCTTCATTTTTCTCACGTTGCTGTTAGGATCCACCATCCAGAGCATCACATCTCAGTTTGACCTCCATGAAATAGCAAGATATGCCAGAGGAGCTCCTAACAGATGCACATGGACACATATTTACACATCTAAATCAAATTTAAGCTGCACAGAATAAAAAGCATTGCATAGTATTAAAAGATAAAGTGCCTTGCTCAAAGGCGCCTTGAGAGTATTCGTCGAGCGACACAGTTCTGTTACTTATTCACTCCACTTTCTCACGTCCTCCACCTCAGCCCGGCCGCTGACTCAGAGCCTCGACTCTCCAGCCTTCCTCTCCAATGTCCAGACTTCCACCCACAAGTAATTTAATTTGAGCACAAAAAATTCAGATTGAGCACATATTTTATTCATGAAAATTACTGTACCACAGCCGAATACATCAACGCAAGCACCTGAGACTTAATAAATCAGAGGTATTTTTGAAAAGGGGACATGAAGAAGCTTAAGTTGCATGAACGTCCCCCAGTCAGTCTTTGTCCTTTCCTCAAATTGCTATGCAGTGCAGTAAACAAAATTAGCATATGAGCTCAGTCTTCTCACCTCTTGTGTCAAAGGTGCAAACTCAAGCCGTGGAACAAAATGCCTCAGTTATTTTCCCATAAAATGTGAGATTTAGCAATGATGAGATGACCTGCTTTTATTTTTTAAATGAAGAGTTTTATGAATGAGGCTTCAATGAGCCAGTTCCCCATTAGCTATAATTATCCTTCGACTCACTACCATATTTACCATAGTACCGAGTAGTATTCAGTAGATATTACAGGCTGTAGGTCCTGAGTATATTAACCGACAGATGCATGTTTTCCCTGCTGTGCTGTGCCTCTTTTCTTCCCTACAAAGCACATAATTAAACAACAGCAAAACTGAAAATACTGCGAGCTTGTCTACTGTCCCTGGCCGCCTGTGAGGCAGAGGACCATCAGTGTCAGTGGGACTGGGACTCTGTAAAGGGAGAAAGTGAAGCATGTCGCCCCCGTGTGGTCTTTTTGAGGAACTGCTGCTCTGCTTCACTAGATTTTAGAAGAGAGAAATAAGGCTTTGCATAGAAAACAGCGGACTACTTTTCTCTCGGTTTGTGTTCGTTATGGAGACGTTCGACTCCTTTTCTGCCTGTGAACTGAACTTGCATCGCTGATTGCCTCCATGAACCTTGCAGAAATATTATAAATATAATAAATCTATGTAATTAAAGGATGACTGGCCTCCTGGCCGGTCATGGTTATAACTACAAAAGTTGCTTGCACAAAGAGACATAAAGGCAGGGTGTTTGGGATCTGGCAAAGATAACAGTATTTATTTTAGAGTAGTAAATTAATATAAAGTTTATTTTGACATTTTCAGATTTTTTTCTGAAGAATTATGGGGATGTTACATGTACATAAAATGTTAAAGCATACCTTGAAATATAAGCGAAACCATAAAGAAGCCTCTCTTGCATATGAGGACTTCACTGTACTGTATGGCTAATATATAAATAAGATGTAAATAGAGTTAATTTGCTGCTCCTCTGCAGCATCTATCTGTGTTCTCCTCCAGCCTGACTTCTCACTGTCACAGACTTCATTTCTGTCTCCGAATGGATATTTCATTCAACTATTTATAGAGTAAGGCTCAGTTGTGTTTATTGTTTTTGTTATTGTGGAGTCAGATTGTGAAATCTGTATTAATAATGGCATTATATAAAGGACGGTAAGTAATGAGCTTCTGTTCATCGACCTTGTATCATTATCTCTGACCAGGTGGCTCAGTTCTCACAGCTCACAGTTGTCGCCTTCATGTGTTGTTGTTGTTGTTCTGGTTCTTTTATCATCTGGAAAACAAGCCATCACAGTGATCAGCAGAAATGTTGGCCAGGTTTCACTCGAGTCACTGTCTTGTCCTCTGTGTGCACTTCTTGACTTGTGGCACAAAGGAAATCAGGAAATGTTCAGACTGTGTAGACTTTTGACAGGAAAAACTGTTAGAACAGAGCATCAATATGCACCGTTTGGCTCATAGTTTTTTTATTTTTTAAAGTCAGACCTTGGAGAATAAATAGATTTCTTATATTTTTCTGCTTTGGCCTGATGGCAACTACAAAGGAGGGTGATCTGACCTCCACTTAGTCTCCATCATAATGGCACCAAATGACCAGTCATTTATTAACAAAAAACATTCAGAAAGGCATTTTTTCTCCCTTTAAAGACATATTACATACACTGATTTGACTCTGCGTATCAGAATATGAACATATGTGGTCAAAATACTAAAATAGCTGGTACTCAGTCACTGCAATGTGTCTGCATGTTTAATTTCCTTCACTGTAACTCTTGGTGGCAGAATTAGTGACGTCAAATGTTTGTGCACAAGTCAACAAGTTGTTAGTTTGAGTCAGTGACCGTGTTGGAGCACGGCCTGCCGGTGTGTGTGGAGACTTCTCCTCCTGACAGAGTGCCTTTGACTTGTGACTCGTCCCGCTGCAGGAAAATAAATTCAGGGATGTCTTTTCATTTCAAGTTGTTAAATGGTGTTTAGATGCTGTCCTGCAAACAAAGTGAGACTAGAATTTTATGTGTACAGTGTCTTGTATCTTCAGACTGCTTAATCTACTGTATGTGTTAGCATTTATTTAAAAACCCGATACGACCTTGGAAAACAAAGCAGAAAGGCTCGCAACAGTTGGTGTCGAAGTTACATTTGGGAATTTTTCTCAGAGTCAAGTATACCGTTTCTCAAGTGGCGGTAGTTTAGTTTTCGTCTTGGCCTTTGTTAAGGCTATTCCTGCAAAGTAGTTGTAATGCTGCAGTTAAATCGCAGAGAGGTAAATGTGATTTAATTTTTTACAGTGTTGCTGATGCAGTAGCATACAGTGTCAGTTCCTTCAACTAGCCTTTTGCTTTATGAAGCATCAGTTTGTCTTTATAAAGCTTCAAACATTGTGGCTAAACATTCAATTTTTCGCTGATTCAGATAACATGAAAAGTCCTCCCATGGGACACAAAGATTTCCTTTTAAGTCAGCCTACATCAGTTCTGATCCAAATGTCCAGTGTAAACCTCTACTTCTGATCCATGCTTTCTACAACATGTATATTTGTGGATGGAAAAGATTCGATGCTGAGCTTGTTTCTTTTTTGTTCGGGTGACATGCAAACCACCAGTGTATTATTTCTCTCCTCAACAGTGGTTTCTCTGTAAATATTCTATATGAAAGTGTGATTATAAATAAATGCATTGCCAATGGAAACATCAGTGTCTCACTTTTGCTTGTGACGTCAGTCTCTCTATTATCTAGTTAAAGCTGACGGAGTATAGCAATATAGTTCAAACTGGTAATTTTACCAAATTAAGTTATATAGTATTTTATTCCAAAAGGGCTCTACAGCGGACTAGCACACACACACGTACACACAGATACATATTAGTTTGCTTTATTTGTTACAAAAAACAGACGACAGACCTGAAGAAACAGCCTCCAGACATTTGATCGTGAATTTCATGGAGTTGAAATGTAATATTCCGGCCTCCCTTTGACCCCATTCCCAAGTCAAGTGAAAAACAATAAAGTGTAAACCCATTTAAACCTTCTCCCTACCAAATCCCACCCCCTCCCCACCCCCCACCCCCGTCTTTCTGCCCCATTTTCTTTCTCCTTTACTTGGAGCCTGTGGACAGCAGAGCAATGAGTCCTGAAGAGGCACTGATGGACAGAATGTAGTTGCTGGAAAGAAAAGGTTAAGGCAAAATGACAGCTAGCTGAATTCTCCAACATGTAAAAATCAGATTTTGAAGGAGTTTCCATGGCACTGTGCTGCATCTTCCAGGAAGTGACGAAATAAATTTTATTATAAACCTCAAGTGCATGAAAATAATTGTCCCCAGCCATTTTAGTACAAGTAAAGCTACCTCTCCATTATGAACGCTAATGCATGTGCAGTGACTTAAAGGATACACGGTGGGGTTGAAGTTCTTGAGCAGGAAGAAGGAAGCAATGATGACGAGAACCAGGAAGAGGGTGTTGTTGTAGAAGATGGAGAAGGTGGTGGCCTCGTAGTCGGCGACCTCGTTCTTCTTCCACAGGATCCTGGACAAGCAGACAATTAACAAAGTCAAACACTTTCAATTCAGCACACTTTGTGTCCTGAGAGCATTGGATGAGATCCTTTTATGTATACTGCATTTTATTCTACGACTGAGGAAGTCTGAATTAAGCTCAGAGAAGACCAGCAAAGTATGTTTCACTTTGCTTTTGGAGGCAGTTTACTGGACCTATTTTGCAGAGGTGATCCCAGTAGGAGTTGAACAGATAACTGAGGCAACATCTGTGTTATGCTACCTAAATTAAATATGGCTATAACCTGACCATCAGCCTCCATGGCTAAAGACGGGTGTCAGCTCCACATTCATGTTATATGCACTTATTAAGGCACTAAAACACTTAATCTGTCAAAGGAAATGGTGAAAGTGTAAACATCAAGCATATGACACTTAGCACAAAGGAACCGCTGCAGAGCATGACACACGTTTTACCTCTCATCTTTCTCCTTGCGGGACATCTTGCGGTTGTCTGCCTCCGACAACTTCCTGGTTACCTCCTTGGAAACAGCATCCTCACGTTTCTGTGCAACTCTGGAGGACGAAGACAAAAGTCACAGACATTAAGAATTAGTAAAAAAAAAAAAGATCAGCAAAACTTGACTGATAAGGAAGATGAACTAACTTCTTATGCAGACATGAATTTCCCCCCTTATTTCTTTAAAATGATACTTTGTTTAGAATAAAAGCTGTTATGTGTTGATCAAGGAGATCCCATTTAAAAATATCCATATCAGCTCTGTAACAGTAACATATGCAAGTGCACGCCAGGACAGAAACAATGAAACAAAAGCAGAGTACTGTGTTTATCCTTCATACTTGTGTTTGAGAACAAACTTGACGTTCTTGTAGGCGAAGGCCACCAGGTAGGTGCTAACCAGGGTCATCACAGCGTACAGAACTGCAGACTGAACAAGGTCCATGTGCCAGATCCTCCAGAACAGCCCTACAGAGGGAAAAGTCGATCACTACTGGTCATGTGCTTAAGTATATGCAGCATGTTTGTTAAATACAGCTGTAATACATATTGTAACCAGGTGTTCTATTTTCACTTTAACTTAATGCACAGTAAAGCCTGGGAGTTCATACTGCATTTTTAAATTTCTCATTTCAAAATGTAAATCAGCATTACAGATACTTTCGTATAACTACTGACATTTTTTGTTATTATTAGACTAAGCTGCATTAACTTGACCACATTTTTAAATCCGTTAGCAATGTAAGTAAACTAACTTCAGCATATCATCGTCATGCTTGGTGATGACATGTTGTTTTTACGCTATTCTGTCTTTGGAAGTGTTTGTAGTATTGAAGTTAATTCAGGGTATTCCCAGCAAACACAACATTCAATCATTATTTTCTTAAATTGAGCTTCTCTCCAATAAATCAGTTAGCTAAGCTAGCTAGCAGCAGCAGTTAGCTGCATCAGTCTCTGGTACTCACAGATGGGGATGGCAGAAACGATGAGTGCGTTTCCGTAAAAGAGAGCGGTGGACTTTGCAGAGAGGTTTCTGCTGAAGTCCTGGAGAAGAAGATCTTCCTCTGACTGCTGCTTATTGCTGCCTTTAGGAGCCATGTCTGCGCTTTGACCGGCTTGTCCGTTTCAAAAGTCTGGGCAGAAGCAGACTGACACGTCGGAGTACGCGGAAAAGAGGGACGCGTCAGCATAAACCCGGAAATACTCCGGCGTTCTTCTTCTATGTTTAATCTATGAGGAGAAGCTTGAGTTTATTGCTGCCCTCCACAGGAAGACAGAGGCACTGCAGCTGAAACACTGCATATTTTACAGTTTCTCTTGAAATAGGGTCAGTTTACAAGAAGTCCTTTGAGTCATTTATTTCTGAGATTTTTTACCATGTTGTCCTCACTGAAATTCATTGGGTAATTCTAAAATGTTTAGTTAAGTGCCTGTTTTAAGGAGATGACGGAAAGCATACGAGCACCATCCACCAGCTTTCTGAAAACTTGTTAACAACACTTAGTAAATCAATAACGGTCGAACTTGTCAGAAAACACTATCAAACTCAAGGTGAAGGAGGTAAAACTGAAACAAATAGTCCCTGTGAAAATGCTGACAGCTTGTTTTTTAGATCTTAAAACCTGGGTACGTCATGAAACTACATCTAAATTACTGAGTAGATAGCCTATTACTTATATGTTGTTATGTAATTTGGCTGAACCTGCCATTTAAATTTCTTGCTTTCACTACATCACTGTAGGTTAACTACCACATGCATTTATGAGTTTATATATAAATGCACCATAGATATTGTACTATAGATTGTAATTATTCTATAAAATTATATTCAAGAGAAAAAAATTCAAGGAAAACAAATCAGGGAATAGAAAACAGACAAACAATGAAAATAAATTTAAAAAACCCAAAAGTAAATACAGAGAAAGGTGAACAAGAGGTGAGGAAAAATCAAGACAGAATATAAATACTTCTTAACAAACCAACATACACAAAAACCAAAAAACAACACTACCTCAGTGTACAACTCTCAGGCTATTAGCTGCTTGTTATAATCTGAAAATATCACTTCCAACAAAAAGAAGTGAAGCATCAAATGAACTCTTCCTCTTTTCTTACTTTTTTAGTGAATCATGCTGACTTGTCTACCACATCCCATCTCATTACAGTCACATCAGCACATTTATTTAAATATGGTATGCCCTGGTCTCCATTAATTTGGTAAAATAAATACAGAATATTGCCTGCCTTCTTTTTTAAATTCAGTTTCTTGTCTGCTGCTTTTTTATATGTGACAACAACAACAAACAACAACAACTCCAAACCAAACACTCTTCCCTTTTAGGCACTCTACCATTAAATGAAAGCCCACTCTTTAAAAAAAAACAGCAATAAAAAAAAATAAATGAATTTAAAAAAACAAAACAAAACAGTATTTCAGTTAGGGTTTAAAGACTTAGCTCTGAAAACTTGCTACTAGAGCTCCTGCAGCACAATACAGAGTTCAAGTACTTGCAGGGTTCACATTTGGCCCACTAGAGGTCAATATCTGCATGCTTGTGCCCGTTAGTTGAGGTGTTCGGTTGACGCACTTTTCCTGAGACTTGCAGTGAGATCAGCAGTAGACCTGCAGGTCTTAAATCAAAAGGATTAAAAACAATCTAAGAGAGTAATGCCATGGCCTTGTAGTGTTTATAGTCCTTACAGTGCCAGAGTATTTATTCAGTGTTTTAGGATTATTTAAGAGCAGTTTTTATGCGGAGAGGTGAATATCGTTCAGTAGAGATTTAAATGTTGACAAAATGAGTTTTCAGCTCTGCAGCAAAAGTTTACAGTGACTGGGGATGCTGCTTGCAGACCATATCTTTCTCAAAAGGACAAAAACAAAAAAATAAAATCTCAGTCTTGATAAACAGGTCCGTAAATGTGACTTCTCTTGATCCAACAGGCCCATTTCAAAACCGGCTGTACTCTTGCTTTCGAGTGCACCTGGTTTCAAGTGTGCACACATATTCAAGATTCTATTTAAAACTCCTCCTCTCTGCACACACATTCTCATCTGACAAACATGCCACAGCCCATGGTGTGAGCACACAGCCACAGATGCATAACCCATTAGTAGAGCACGAGCATCTGCAAGTCTCTTCTCTTCCTTATCTCGTCCTCCAAGCCCGTCACATGCCTGCCGCCGGAGACATTTTAAGACCAGGGAAAAACCAGACAGAAATTCGTCCTGCTGCTGCTGCCACTGTAGTGCTTAACCCCCCACTGAGCTCTTCTCTGTCTTTCTCTGTGTTTTGCAGGAGCAAACAGCATGTGCGTGTGGCTGAGTGCATGGGTTCGTGCGTGAGTGTTAGAATGCAATGCAGACGGGCAGGTTTGCGTGATGTCCCAGTCTTTAAATGGGGATAGAGCTCAGGGATTAACCATGCACTTCAGGGGTGCAGGAAGGAGTCAGAAGAGGAGGAGGAGAGGGAGGTGAAGCCAAAAGGCATGCCAACACAATGCCAGGCAAGGTTGGTGATCTCTCTCCCCTATGTGTGAGTGTGCATGTTTGCGCCAGATTACTTTGTCTTTGGTGATATAACCACATGGGCAAACACACACAAACACACACACACACACCAGCACACAGTGGACTCCTTCAGGGCAGCTCGCTTGGCAGTGCTGGTATGTTTTAGCTCACTTTGATCGTACCCTGAGGACTCTTTATGACAGATCACCTCTCATAGTGACAAATTATTCTTGAGTTATCTTCTCGCGCCTGCCGAAAGCTAAGCTCCAGGAGGCCTGCATCTCTTACATCTGCATGCCACAACATTGTGTGTGTGCGTGTGTGTGTGTGTGTGTGTGTGTGTGTATGTGTGTGTGTGGTAATGATACTGTGTAAAAATAGTGCTATTGTGCTATCGGCTTTCCAATGCCATGAGATCAACTCAAATCTCTTAGCA
>JAPXVT010000027.1:12168245-12180672 GCA_029823135.1 Acanthurus reversus
TGTTTTGGCAATTGTAATCCTTTACTTCACTAGTTACTGGGAAAAGCAATAAAATTACAGCCATGTGTTATTAAGTGATGCGTTACTGCTCAACCCTGGAAATGACTACTGAGTCTTTGGGTGATTGCGCTTCATCACAGCAGTCCTTCCCAGCTGCATTAAAGAATCATCGCAGTACTTGTTGTTTCATGTGTTAAGATCACTCACTGACTTTTGTACGACAACAAGCGAGCTGGAGTTGGCAGGCAGGTACTTCTTTCATAGGGCGTCCTCTGAGACAAGTCAAAACTTGAACAATGGGACGTCGTTATGCATGTCAGTCGAGGAGGAATGTTCGAGAAGTGTCGGTATGCAACCAGGCAATTACTCTCATATACGTCAGCTCTCTAAAGTCCTCAGCAGCAAGCCTGTAATTTCCCAATTACTAACCCTCGCTGGAACTTCTTTGACAGCTTTGGTGTTTGTGTAGAAGAGTGTTGCACACTTTTGTGTTAATCCCTGACCTCTTGAACCACAGCATGTGGCATGTGCGTGGAAAAGTAAATCATTTAAAAACTGTGTCGAGATCCAATGGTGGTTTGTGGGATAAGATGGTTTGCATGTAAATAGCTGTGGCTTTTGCTCTTTTTCACCTTGTCATTAAAGTCCAGGTTAATGGTGGAAGATGGAGTGAGAGGTTTATTAATAGGCAATTAATCACATGAATCACATACTCAGCTTAGTGCTTCATCTTTAGTAGCTCCCAAAGGGATCCTAAAGGGGGAAATTAGGGTTACTTTAATTTCCTGTTATTTCACTTTGTAGAACAATAGAAAAAAGTGCAAGACTGAATGTATTTCATCCTGCTGTTATGTCCCCTTTTTACAAACTCTTCACTTAACCTTAATGGGTTAAATGTTTCATTGAGTATTTATGTAAACTAGATTTAGAAACCTGCCCCTAATTCCTGTTAAGAGTTAATAATAGGGGACCGCTTTTGACTGGCACAGCAGGATTATCTTTAAAGCCACTCTTCTGATGTCATTTAGGTAGTGTTATTTTGAAACTGATTGCCCAAAATGATAACTCTCACCACACACAGCATGTTACATAAGATCCAAGAGTCCCTGTGTTTCTGCCGTTGGTAAGTTTGCATTCTGTGGTTAGAGAGACCACCCTTTCATGAAATCCTCTCTTAAGAAACTAGAAACTGTTTTGTTGAGCAGGCTCGTCTGCAAACAACGAAACTTGCGCCGGAAGGCAGTGCAGCACAGCAGGTTCCTAAAACGCTACTTCTGGTAAAACAGGGAGGAGAGGGAAGCTGACTCAACGCACGCTCAGTAAACACTACACTCCCTTATGGAAATGTGACAGATCAGCTGCGCAGGACAGAATCAGCTTTCCTAATTGCCCTAAGAAACCAATAAAAAACCAAACAGGTGAGGAAAAATGACTCATTCGCTTTTCAGCTGCTTTTGGTTGAATTATAATTTTGTCTCAACAAGTTTCTTGTTTTGTTTCATGTGAAATAATCTGGTGTGATTAAACATCCACGGTCATGAAAGGAGGAAGAATTATTCTCACAAAAAACTTATTTAACAAAATATTTCTTGTAGGCACAAATCTTGTGTTTGAGACTGATTATTGCAGACAACGTCTGAGCATATTTGTCATGGAAAGCAAATAAGATCTATTCAAGTACTGTATGCAGTGTTTCACTTGAGCATTTACGTTCATGCTAATTTGTTTTTCAACTTCATGAAATTTCAGATTCAACTGCTGTATTTTTCTTATCTGACAGCTGTTAATTTTGACTTGCAAACTACTGTATGTTCACAAATACAATATTATATTGTTACTGAATACAGCACTCAGCAGCACATCAAGCAATTCAAATTTTCATGACCAAAGGCAAAACTGATTTGCCAGTTACGTAAGACATACTGAAAGAGGGGTTTACACGTTCTAACTAATGTCTTGTTTCCAAAATATTATTTATTAAGGAATTATAGATAAATGGGCTAATAGGCCAATTGGACCACTGGCCCTGGGCCCCAAAAGTCCACTTTAATGCATGTCTTTTATTTGTTTTTGTTTTTATCTATTGTGTTCATATGATTCATATTCCTTAATAACAGGCCTTTTTATCGTCTGAGGCTAATTCACAAATGTAGAATGTGGGGCTGACTAGTTCTGGTACAGTAAAGGACTAGGCCCACTGGTAGCCTGTTTAATGTGAACCTGCTGAAATCTAACATAGGCAAAGCACTAACCGACCCAGGGATGGGTCAGTAGGAACCCAACCGACTAATATCTAAAGTGCATGTGAATATATCACTAGGTCTAAAATATGCTATATTGGTATTTCAGTGACCTCAGAATTTTAAAGCCAGGCGTTTTACTTGTAGTAAAGTTTTGCCTGCTGATTTTTTACTGCTTTTAATTATAAAAGAATGAAATTTGTCTGCCTTGGTTGTGTGATGTATTGACAATTTTTGCCTTCAAGCCCAGTCTGCTTTTTATCACTTCCGGGGCCCGAGGGTCCCCTCACACCCCCCCTGCAGCTTCTTCCGATCACCACCAGACGACTCTCTCTCCCTCCAACCTCTCTTTGAAGCGAAGCGCCGCCCCTGACCAGGTTACGGGGCGGGGCCTGGCTGTGCTGCTCTGTGCCGGGGAAGCAGGCAGAGCTGCTCCAGCCACAGCTGTGCTTCGGTCTTTGTCGGTGTCTGCTCCCCTGCGCTTCTCAGTCCGGCACAAGGATACAAAGAGAGGGGCAGACAGCATGAAATAGAGACAGAGTATGAGAGCGGCGGGGGCAGCAGAGGGGCAAGAGAAACCTAATCGGACTACAGTCTAGTCCAGACACGGATACTATAATCTCCAGACTGGATACAGAGCTCCGCCGATGTACGCACTGGATTTTACCCACCAAAGAGCGTCGAGACCGGGGGGAGAGAGGCGAACTTTATCGCGCAGGTAGTGTTTTGTCGTCTCGGTGTCAGCGAAATGCAGGCAGGGTGTCTGTCTGTTCTTAAATCGGCTCTGGGAAAGCTGCGCTATAACAACATCACCCTGCCCGCATACTGCGGTGCTTCGGTACTTCGGGTTTAAAAGCTCCCGAGAAGCTCCGGATTCGCCGGGGAAGTGTGTCCGAACCGGGGGGAAAGCTGCCGTAGAGCCGCGGTGACTTAAAGCTCCGGGGTGCCCCGTTTATCAATTGTCGCTCGCTGCTCCGCCGCAGTGCCTTGCGTGTGTGTGTGTGCGTGTGTGTGTATGTGTGTGTGTCTCGGCTGTAGCCTACGTGCAAACTTGCTCGGGCAGCGATGTGTAAGCGGCACGTAGACGACAGGGGCCGCATATCGGACTCTCGTGATCAAAATATCGTCCCAAGAGAGAGAGGTTTTGTTACAGTGAAGATTTTATCGCTCCGGCTCGGAGACGCAGCTGTAATTGCAGGCATGACGTTAGTGACCAGACTGAAGACACCAGAATAAAAGCAGAAAACACACTGATTGGGCCAGTTTATATGCCAATTTTGTATGATTAATCTGAGGCCGGTGACTCTGCTCCCAAGTTTCCCACATCATGATTGGGTAACGCTCGTAATTTTCCGCTTCAGTTACTGGTTGCACTGGCGTGACCCTCTTCTCGTACTACTCCTGCAATACTCCTATATGGGCTTATCTTATAATGTGCCCGTGTCAGCAGATCATTATGGTGGCTGTTGCTGTGTTGTTCCTGTTTCATCTGCAGGGTCATTATGGGATCAGTAGCCTGGTTGTTGTTGGAGGGGTTGAACAGGTTTCGTTTCAGCTCAGAGAGCGAAGGGTTTTCTTTCCAGGAAAGGACAGACGAGTTTTCGCAGTTACAGGGCCTAATTGCGCACCCAAACACCTTATTCATCATCGCCTTATGCGCCAGGATGACTTCACCCTGGAAACTAAGATTGTAGGATGACATGTGTTTAGTTGATGACCACCTCTTTTCTTTCTCTTTCCCCTCAGGACTGTCGGGTAGGGGGACATCATGGATAAAACTTTGCACATTCTCCAGAAATCCGCAGACGGTGTGCCGACTGGGATCTCCCTGGATATGAGTTTGAACATGGAGGACGGGGAAGATTTCTCGGAGCAGCAGATCGTGGCGCTACCGGACAAAATACCTCTGGTGAAACCTTATTTTAAAAAGAAGCAGAGGAAATTGGACGCTAAATGCCTCCATCGTGCTCTCGAGGACCCGATTCTGACCACTTTACTGAGCACGGACACGCTGGTCACCGGGGATGGTGTGTTTGTTCCGCGGAGTCAGCCAGGTCGGACTCCGGGCAACCTGTGCGCGGCGGTCGTAGTGAAACAGAACTGCATGGGTCAGGTGGGAGCTGCCGATGATGCCACAGCTGGAGCTGGAGTAGCAGCCATAATGACCCGGGACGGAGATGTGGAAATAGCCGATACTACTGCGGAGCTGGAAGAGACTGAGCGGCGAGGGGAGCGACCCAAGATCACCGATCCTACCCCCGACAGCCGCTGCTTTCAGACGAAACCTGGCCTCAGGGCAGCCGGGAGCACAGTGACAATAACGCCGCCCAGCAGGGATTTACCTCCCATAGTTGCACCCCAGGCACCTCACCAGGAGGGCGGCATCAAAAGCAATGACCTCCTAACCTCTGGGGATAAAAACCTTCCAATCAAAGACTGCACCAGCGTCCAAGACCCCCATCCCCTCATCCTGCAACCCGACAAAGGCAGACTGTTTCATGATAAAAGTGAAGAGGCATCCCTGGACCTGGTTTTTGAGCTGCTCACCCAGCTCCAGTATCACACACATCAGTCAGACTCTGTGGACATTTGTGTGGATTTCCTCCAGGGACAGTGTGTTTACGGCAATGACTGTGCCCACCACCACACTGTCCTGCCGTACCACTGGCAGATCCGCAGGAGCAGTAGTCAGACGTGGCAAAGCATAGCAGACGACTCCCAGGAACAACTGGAGAGACTGTACTGCAACCCGGACAATGAGCAAATCAGGCTCAAGTTTCAGTAAGTATCCATCTGTGGTGTTTACTGCAACCTGCAGGCTGTGTTATACTGTAGCATTCTGTGTATACTGCATGTCCCCTGGTTGGAGACAGCAGGGAGGAAGCAGTAACAGAGTGTTTCTGTATTTCTGTTTTGGATCTGTGAATTCTTTTCACTTCAAACAACTCAGAATAGGAACTGAAATCGAAGTCTGTGTACTTATAGAGGAGCTTCGGTTTCTGGGCAAAAACCCAACTTATTTATGTTATTGTCAATAACTATGGCAATACAATTTTATATTATTGTTGAAGTACACAGCGCCCACACACAGCAAGTTTTGCTGAAAAGGAGTCTGTGTGTTAAAATGAAAAAGGTGCATTGTTGCCATGTCACAAGTAGTGATGAATAAACATTTATTTGACACTTGTGACATGGCAACAATGGTGCAGTAAGCTGATAGGCTGCTTGTGAATGATCAGCGCTTCTGGTTCGGTTTGTTGGAAACAGTAAAACTCGGCTTGAGCTTCCTCTTTGGTTTCACCACCGGTGACGAACTAAATGCTTTGATCTACAGCTGCTCTGTGCATGTGTGGCAGATGGACTGCAGCCAAGTACATGTACCTTTATGAGTGTTACTTTCACACTTCTTAATACGGTAAATGTGGGCTTATTGATGCATGTGCGACGGAGTGTGTTAGTCTGTTTTATCTCTTGTGTGTTTTGGCTTTAACATTGCCTTTTACTTAATGCGTATCATATCAGCTTTCGATCCCCTGTGTGTGGACATGACTCTCCCTTTCCCAACCCTGATATTAGTTATCTGTTTCCTGTATTTCCCTGCTCCCAAAGTCATCCCGTGATTGGCTGGAGCTCCGTCCAAACCAGACTCCACGGCACTCATGGCAGAAAGCTGTGAACTCCCATGACCCTCGGTTGCCTTGTGCGGTCACTGTCACAGACGCACTTGGCAGCTTCTCTTCTTCGCTCAGTCACTGACATGCACACCACTGCGTACACACACGCAGACGTACACACTCACACTGCTTGGCATGCAGACGCTCACACGAATGGGCTGCAGAGAGAAGCACAGTGGCTCGCAGTGCTCACACGCACGCCTTTTAGCACACAGAGATAAACCTCTCTTTCACTCTCTCACACACCCGCATAGATACACACACATGCAAGCACTTGGCTGGCAACCCCCAGTGGGGTGACATAAAGGAGCATGCACCACTTCCTGTGAAACTGTACTGTATGCAGGCACATTCACACGCTCGTACTCGCACACAATGAGCACGGCTCCACTGACATTATTTGAAACATAACTGGCTTATTTTTTATTCTCTTAACACTTCTGTTTTCTACATTCGTAACTGAAGATGTCCCCTCCATGGTAGTCTGCATAACTCAGTCTGAGCCCCACCACCCTTTAGTCTTTAACCCACATGCTTTATCATGGTCATCATGTTACGTTGTCTGTGAAAATCTTGCAAAATGTTGTGAGCAGATCGCTCTCTTTTCTGGTGTCAGACAAATGCTTTCTTAATTAGTTGTGTTGTTTTTGTAATTCTATTTTCCATGGCGTCTTCAAATATCTTATTTTGTCCAACTATGAGTCCAAAAGCCCAAAAATTCAGTTTAGTTTCACACAAGTTAAAGCCCCTCAGAGGAAGTTTCGTTTTGTGTTGATTGTAACGGCGCATGTCGACAAAAGCGGTTCTGCTTACTGTCGTAAAGATTTTGTCTGGTGCGAGCATTTGTTCTGGAAAACAGTTTTAAAAAACGCCACAGCAGTTCAGCCACAAAACACAAAATACTGAAATTATCTAAAGAAAAAATGTCCCCCTGCTTCCAACCGTATGTAGTAAAAAAAAGAAAACAGCCGATCTGATCATGCTAATAAACAACAAATCGTCTCTTCCGATCTGTGTGCCGTAAAGCATTTCGTAGCATTTCCGCTGACTGAGTGGACCGGGCAAAGGCATTGTAAAAGACGGGATCGAAACCGCGAATCTCCTCGCTGATGGTCTCATTTACCGATGTGGGTAAGATGTGAGGCATCAGTATCAAGTGTAGACTGCTTCATAACCAGTCAAAAGTTCCTCGTAGGGATTTAAAAAAAAACAGCAAATCCTTATCATTGAGAAGCAGGAAAAAGACTATGTTTAGCATGAATTTCCTGTTGATCAATTAGTCTAATCACTGTTTTGGTTCTTGCTACGTTTCATCACAAAAAGCAGTTAAACTGTCACATTTGCCCAAAATTCAGCAAACATGAGGTAGTCATTGTTTGATGAAGGTGTGGACACGTCGTTCTTGTCTGATTCGGGTTAAAAGTGCAGTCCGTGTGAACACAGTCAATGACACGTTGTTATCCGTTATAGCCCCAAATGATCAACTATGTCCACACCCCTGATCACATCTCCAGGCTGTTTATGATTAACTGAGCCTATTGAGCGGCCATGTGTGTTTGTCTTTGTTTATGTATGGCGGACCTGCGCACTCACACACACACACACACACACACGCACACACACACAGGCCCACAGGTTTCACAGATGAATATGAATGTTTGTGCCTGGCTGAGCTCAAGGCCCTCAGAGCAAACGACAGGTGTATCAATCTGCTGCCTCTCACACTTAAAGGAATAAACAAGCCAATAAAACAAAGAAAATCTTGTTATTTGAGCTCTTGTGTACCACCGGTGTCTTTTTTATTTATTTATTTGTTTATTCTTTTGGAAAAAAACAAGCTTCTGTAGGCAGGTTACAGGAACTCTCTGGGTTGATGCTTAACCACTGCAGATGCTACAATTCATTTCATTTTTAAAAAAATTGTTGTTTTCAAGCAGTATGCAGCAGCTGGCTGGCTTTTATTTCCTGCTAATTTCTCGCTTCTCAGCTCAACAGCTAAAAATATATAAATAAATAGGATTTTGATGAAATTTTAACACGAGGATAATATAGTTCCAGAAGTTATATCTCATTAACATTTTCAACTGATCGAGTTTTCCAGTTGTCACGAAATGGCAGATGTTTATTTTGTCCATTTGACGTAATGGTTGAACACAGCACGGTGGACTAGCGGTTAGCACTGTGGCCTCATTGCAAGAAAGTCCTGGGTTTGATTCCCGGCTAGGGCAGGGCCTTTCTGTGTGGAGTTTGCATGTTATCCCCATGTTTATGTGGGTTTTCTCGGGGTGCTCTGGTTTCCCCCACTGTCAAAACATGCATGTTGGGTGTATCTCCAGTCAGCACCCTTGACTGAGGCATTGGCTCAGAATCTGGAGCTGGTCCCCGGGCGCTGCACTGTGGCTGCCCACTGTTCCTCAGGGACAGAGAACACATTTCACTGTACACTACACGCTTTACCTTTACCTTTTATTCTTGCTTTTGGAAACAGTTTTTGGATTATGTCACATCATCTTCATCATGACTCACAGTATAATTATAATTATCCAAACTTAACATCACAAAGTCATAAGGTAATGCTTTCTTTTGAAGGAGTCTCAACTCCCACTCCAACCCTAACATACTGAGAAAATATAGCATTAAGACTGGTGGCAGGGAAAAAGTTAGTCTTTAACTCCAGAAGGCTCCAAAACTAATAAAACCAATAACCTGTCAGCTTGTCAGTAGTATTCAAGTGAGTCAAATGGGTTTTGTTTAGAATTAAAGTTTGCAAAACTGCCATCTTCCCTGCAGGATTTTTGAGAAACTGACTGCAGTCGATGATCCCAGCTGTTGTTGGTCATTTCAGAGTCTTAGACAAGTGATGCTTAAGGGTGTCTGAAAATGTCCCACACAAGTTGTTTTTTCTTTCTTTTTTTTTTTCCAACAATACGCCTTTTAGATAGAAGACATTTTGACACATCTGAGTAGGAGTGTGAAAGGAAAGAAATTAATGATGGCTGAATTCAGTTTAGCTGCTTCGGCCCCGGCACTGTTGGCCCACTGTGGCACTGCAGTGATTTATCTGGACACTTAAAAAGAACAGAGACATTGATTAACAATGTATCATTTTTATCCTATAATGATCAGTCAGAATGTGTGCCGTGAAACTGGTCTATGCCTTGACATTACCGGAATGTACATTAGGACCCATTTACATGTTTTAACATTTTTATTGTGTGTTGTTTCTGTAATTAATTAGGGTTTTTTTGTGTGTGTGTGAAAAAACAAACTGTTCAAAATGCATGTGACTGACATGGACCCAAAGAAAAGTGAATTTGTTGTAAGTAGCCAATATGATTGTTAAAGGTGGGTAAACAAAAAACCCTTAAAATTGTATCGTTTTGAAATAAAGGGGATCTTGGTAGTCTGTGGGGTTTTACTTTACTTGTCAGTGATTTTCCCATTATTTGTAATTTGTAACTAAATGCTCTGTACTCAGGTGAAGAATCGATATGAAAACATCAACCTCTGGGAAGTGAGAATATGTAGAATATGTGTTGTTTTGGTACAGAGTTCCAAGAAACGTCATGCCTTCTTTGGTACATGTGATTGAACAGGAGTGTCATATTTTATGATATGGAAAACTGTCCAGCAAGATCAGTTTCTCACGTCATTATGGTTTCACCAGGCTGTCTCCTCAAATGCTGTTCACATTTTCATCTCTGTTTGGTAGAGCACTTAGCAAGCACACCTACACATCAGCAGATGAGGTGGAAAGGAGCAGACCGTATTGATTTAAAGTGGACATTTTCTCCACAACATACAGGAAACTGTTTATATTGAAACATTAGGTTTGACATGACAAACAGCAGGCGGAAGAAATGAATCCTATTACTATTCATCCTAAAATGATATATTGAGAAAACATTTCTCAGGGGTGACCATTAGAGAGGCAGCCCACCTACTGTATTACAATATTTCCATTTCATCATTTCGCTGAGGTAAATTTGAATGCCTAGTGGATTAATACATCCAAATCAAACATATCAAATTGCGTTAAACTATGCAGGACTAAACGTTTCATTATCATCTGTAATCAGCTAGTCTTTTCTTGGAGGTGAAGTGCTCTTCGAGCAACAGGATCAGAGAGTAAGGGGAATGTGTTCAGTGATGTGGGGACAGTCACCACTCCTGTACATCTATCTGCATGTCTGTCATTGCTCTCAACTTTAATTCCAGACACTGAAACACAATCACAGTGGCAGGGGAAATAAAACTTAACTGGAGTAGGAGATTGAAATGACAGCACACTGCACTGATCCCTGGCTAAATAGAGGTCAGCAATAAATCAAGGCCGCTGGGAAGAGCTACTGTTAATGAGAACAGAGAGGGACAAGGAGAGAGAAGAAACAGAGGGTGCAGGAGTTTTTTTTTGATAGATAAATGTGTGTGAACCTTTGTATTTGTTTGTGGATCATGCATATATTACTCCCCCAATATATCCACATGTTTGGATGTGTGTGTGTTACCTCCTGGGAGCAGGAGATTACAAAGCAATCTGCTTTGCTTTAATTAATCTGGTCTGCTTTGCAGATGACATTTACCCTAAATGTGTATGAGTTTAAACCTCTATGTGATTTATTTGCGTGTGTGTGTGCTGCTACACGTGTCGCTACTACTAACTGCCACTTATACTTCTCATCTGTATCTGCTCCCTCTCTAGTTCCCAGCTCCGTTCCCCATCTTTGTCACTGTGTGTCTGTCTTTGCTATGATAGAAGTTGCAGTCGGCCAACAGTGGCTTCCATTGTTGCTCTCACATTTTTAATACCCATTTCTCCACTCCCACACAAGTTAATTCGATTGTCAAGGAGCCACACAGTTTTTTCCCACAGCACTGCAGACTGCACTGTGGGCTGAGTTGTAAAATGTGGTGGCTCGCTCTCTCGTGGACACCAGGTGGACAGTCTGTCTAATCACATGCTTGCATGCCAATTGTGGTTGGTGTTTGTCCAGTTTTGTGTTGCATGTAAATAGGTTTCGGCAATGGCAGCGCCTTTCCTAATCATGTCCGTCTATGCAAATAAGGTTCAGATGTAGTTCAGCCAACCTCATGGTTCACAATCAGTGGATATAAAGACGTGGACACAAATCTACAAACCCAACTTGATTAAATAAAATGTTTGAGCTGTAGCTGGTTTGGTTTCAGGCTCCTAGTAATTTTACATGCCGGCTCCCTTTCACACCGTCAGTGGCTTACTGGGACACTTGAACAGAGCAGAACCTTCTTTAGTGTTAGTAGTAACACCTGTGCTTTTCCTATTGTGAAAAGTAAATTATGTGCTGTGAAAAAGGGCTGCTTTGAATGTCTTATGTTTGCAGCTGAAACTAAGCATTTCTGGTTCAACCTGAATATACTGTGTGTACCAAGATGATTGAACTAATGTTCAAAAAGAGCAGAAAAGTGGCTGCACTTTAGTATTTGTTGGATGACTGTTGACAGCATAATTGTCACTAGCTAAGATTAGTAATTCTGCTAGCGTTTTAACAATTCAAGTCATATGCCATATAACAACTTTTGGACACAGTAGCACTAACTCAGCAGACAGCTACGCTCTTGCTCGTGTTAGTGCTGGTTGTTTTCTTGTTTCATATCTCAACAATGTTCACAATGAGTTTTTTTACATTAATAATATGTTAAAGGGATAGTTCACCCAAAAATGAAAATTCAGTTATTATCTACTCACCCCTGTGCTGATGGAAGGTCGGGTGAAATTTTTAAGTCCACAAAACATTACTAGAGTTTCACAGATAAGAGGCATTGTAGTAACCTCCCATTTGATTAAAGTGAATGGTGACCATGTTTCAACTTTATAAAACCAGAAAATTCCTCCATACTGCTCGTCCCAAGTAATTCAAGTGTTGTGTAGCCTCGACATGCCAAGTTGTTCTGAAAAACATCACTGACACCATTTTTTTAAGTCTCGCTGTTCGCTGTAGCTCCCGAGAAGGGAGCCGGTTTCTTCGCTGTCTGAAGCTCCAAATGAGAGCTCACAGTTTCTGTGGATTAATGAGAGGGCGAGTCTGGGTGATTCTGATGTCCTGGTATCTGCTGCTAGCACCAGACTTTATTTAGCTTGTAAACACAGGTATGCAAACACACTGACCTCTCACTGGTCTCATCTTGTGCTGAGATGTGAGCTTCAGACAGTGTGTGCGCAAGTGCACGTGAATGCGGCTCAGGAGCTACAGTGAGCGGTGAGGATAAAAATAAGGCGTCAGTGAAGTTTTTTTAGAACAACTTTGCATGTCAAGGCTCCAGGACACATGGATTATGTCAGAGGAGCAGTATGGTGACATTTTATAGTTTTATTGGTTTTTTTTAACGTTTGAATCACCATTCACTACAATTGTTTGGGAGACACTTCAATGCCTTTTTCCTGTGAAACTCCATCAGTGCTTTTTGGACTTACACACTTCACTCGGACTTCCATCAGCGTTAGGGTGAGTAGATAAAGACTGAATTTTCATTTTT
>JAPXVT010000027.1:12344972-12355805 GCA_029823135.1 Acanthurus reversus
TTCTCCTTTCACCTGATGGTGGCAGCACCATTTTGTAACCTCGCCTGGCTGTGCAACCCATGCTGTGACCCCTACCAGCAAATTTCTGCCATGGCAACTGTGGATAAAAAGAAGAAAGTTTATTTTTTTCAGGAGAAATGGAAATTGCAATATTTTTTCACTAAAACCGAAAGTTTTGTCTGCCTAATTTGCCAAGGACTGTCATAGTGTTTAAGTGTTTCAATGTAAAGCGATGTTACCAGACAAAACATGTTTATATATGACAAGCTATCACGGAGCGACCGTGCTAAAAAGGTGAAACAACTTGAAGCTGTCTTGGCCTCACATCAGCGGTTCTTCACGCGGGCCCATACCACCAAAGCAAGCTCCGAAGTGGCCATGCTAATTGGTAAACATGACAAACCTTTTATGTTTTATGGTCAAAAAAAAATGTCAGGCAGGACCACTGGCCCTTGGGCATTTTCACATCATCAAATCTGGCCCTCTTTGAAAAACAGAGCAGCAGTCTCTGTCGCCACAACTCAGACAAGTATGATGGTGCCAGCACATTTAATGCTTTAAAAATAAGTAATAAAGTCTTAATCTGGAGCCTGACACTGAGAGGAAGCCAGTGAAGAGAAAAAGTTGCAATTAGATGAAAATGTAAACTTCCAAATTTCTGGCACTTTTTTCTTCTCCTCCAGCTGCAGGAGCGAGAGCTGGAGCTACAAGGACTGGAGGAGGAGCTGCAGGAGGAGAGGGGGAAGAGGCAGGAGGAACTTCACCAGGAGCTGCGGCGCTCCCGACAGCAAGAGGCGCTGCAGCTGAGCCAAGCTAAAGAACTACAGCTGATGACTGAGCAGAATGTTGAACTGCGAGACGAGGTGTGTGTCTGTGCATGCGTGTTACTAATGATTCTCCATTGTGTGGTGCCCAATTGTCCTCACAAGAATAAAAAAAGCTAGAGAGAGCTGTCACTGTACATGAGTAAACAAAGAGACTTTTGCATTTGTTTTTATACGTTCTGCTGTTGGGGTTTCCGTGCCAACACTATTTAAACAGAGCTGGATTGAATTTAGTAAGTGTGTGTTTGTGTGAGTGCGGTCACAGCCAAAGGAAGTACGGGAGAGAGTTTAAATGGAGAGGGAGCGAGAGAGATAGAGACAGACAGAGTTCATATTTGCTTTGGCAGCAGAGTGTGCAGCGAAGGATTTCTGTGCCAGCGCCGTCCAAGTGGAGCTGAATTAAAGTGTGAAACAAAAAGTGAAAAACGGGAGGCAGCGCATTGGAGGGGAAGCAGGATGAGGCGTACAAATGACGAGCCTGAATGAGTGAAAGAATGAAGGAAGGCAACTGTGTGTGTGTGTGTGTGTGTGTGTGTGTGTGTGTGTGTGTGTGTGTGTGTGTGTGAATGAAAGAGTGGTGGAGCAACTTATAGACAAAAACAAAGACAGGACAGGAAGGAAAGCATCTCAAAGTGATGAGCATGAGTGACTTTGATAGACATCTTGTGTGTATGTGTGTACAGTGTCTCCCAGTCTTTGTATGCCTCCAGGAAAGAAGTCATGACACAGCTGTCCAACCACTCACACACACAGTCACATGCATGAACACGAACACGAACACAGTTTTTGCCCCTTAGTTCAACTTTTGCTCAACTTTATTTCTCTCTTTTTATTTCTCTTGTATCCTGCTTCTTTTTTTTTTTCTTTCTTCACTTTCATCATGACAAAATAAATGAGTTATTACAACTTAAACACTGTCCAGCAAATTTTTCAGGTGTGGAATTTCATTTTACACACTACATTCACATGTTATCACCTGATAGTAAATTGACAAATGTGCTGTTAAAAAGCTGCTTGTTCACACATCCAGCCAACGTGGAGCAACATTAAAACTGATCCAGTGATGTGTTTGCGTCCACCTGATGAATGTAAGACTAACATTATTTACCCTCTTTCAGTTCTGTTCATGGTCTCCACCTACTCCCGCTAAATGCTCCACTATATTCATAAATTGATCGCTAGCTTTAGCCCTTGTTATGTAGAGAATGTGCCGCAATATAGCTGCAATCAAGTCTTTTCATTTCACCGCTTGTGTCTTTTTTTTACACTGAACCAATCAACGTCAACATAATGGCGCCCCACTGTGTGATTTCAGTTGACATGCCGGCGTTGTAGAACATAACTGCACAGTTAGCTAACTTCAAAGTTAGCTGCTAAATGCTGCTAGTTGTTTTCAAATCACTTTTTAGTGGGTCGCAAGTTATACCCTGTCCCAGCCTGCCAGTATGGCGTTTATGCAGATGTCGATTTGGCGCTGGCACTACCTTCCCTCCTGACCTCAAAGTCAGAACAACAGTCACTCCACAGTTCCACCTCAGTGACTTAATACAAAACAGTGAGCTGTTTGGTGCCAGGCAGACCTAAAAGAAAACCTTAAGAGTAAAGTTGTCAAACCAAAACAGTGAGTTAGATTGGTTTAGAATTTTCTGTGAGCTGTCAGTACAAGCAAGGTGCGAAATACAGGAGTTCTCAACGGGTCTGAGACCCCTTAACTGACAGGTCAGACCCCTTGAAAGCCTCAACTGCAACATTCTGGAGGATCTCAAGAAAAAGCTTTAAAAAAAAGGATTTTTCACCTGCAATTGTCAATAAAAATGTCTTTAAAATGCATATGTTGTCCAGAATTCATTCTTTAATTTAAATAGCAAAACCTTTATTCAGAAATATGAATACATTGTTGTGGTGTTTCCTTGGTTACCCGGTTGTTTCTGGTAATGCTGCCTTCCATCGCTGTTGTAAAAGTTCACTCTCTCCACATTCCACCCGTCTGCAAAGCGGTGGATTTTTTTTTTTTCCTTCTTTGATATTGGCTCATTCATGATAAAGAGAAAACAAAGCTCCTTACAAAACAACTTTGGATTTACCTCTAAAAAGCTTAACTGGGACAACCAAAATGTAGGGGAGGAAGCTGGTTTGGCTGCAGCAGCCAGCGGATATGCTGGTGCATAATCTGACAAGCCTACTATTTGTGAGACCTCGGCATAACACTGGAGCACTAGTTATGGGGAGATTTCCACAGGGTATTTCGCACACTGGTTGAGGGGCATTTGCCCTGACCACCAGCAGGATAAAAGACCCCGAGGAGTCCAGACTCTGATGGTGGTGGTGGCTAATGACCCTGCTGAGACTAACGGGCTGAGGAACTTGATAAATCTGCAAAGACTGGCAGTATTGGGGAGATGGAAGAGTGCGTACAACAACAGCATGATTTAACTAGAGATGGAGAGAGAATCACATTTTGCAAAAAAAAAAAAAAAAGAAAGAAAAGCTAAATCAAGTTGATAGACAAACAATGTAAATGTGTTTTTTGTGATGTGTGACTTGAGAGAACTGAACGGCAGATGGTTAGAGAAAAAACTACAGAAGGTGATGCACAGCGTTACCCACCTCTTTTGGCTGAGGATCCCTGGTCCTGGTCCTGCAGCCCGCTGTCACTACTAGTCCCTCTCTTCCTGTCAAACCTAAGTGCTCCTCCCATGTCAGGCCTTGCCGTTTCATGCCGCAGTTCACGCTGGTGCTGAGAAGAGGTCCGGCCCTCCTGTCTGTCATTCCTTTTCCATCACTGCTGTTATCATCGGTTTTCCCCCCTGTCCATTCCCCTTCTGACCACATTTAATATTGGTGAGTCAGTTGTGAGGAATTTGAAAAGGAAATCTGCAGCAACTTTCTGTTCCTTAGGTGACTGACATCATGGAGAAAATCCCCAGCATTCTGGCGGATCATCTACTCATCTGTGCTCTCCTTCATGTGGCTGCAGTGACATTCCTAGTCAGACCCCAGAAATACTGAATCTTAATCACGACAAGCTTTTGACTCTCTTTCTGTCATTCGTACATGACTTTTAATCTCTGATTCCCTCTCCCAGCTGAACTGCAGTGTGGTTCTATTTAACAGCATGTTAACTTTGTATAGCTGGTTGCCCTCCACCTGTGTAACTTGCAAAATGGTGTTTGTTTACACGGTGGTTAAACCACTGTCCCCACCAGCGTTTTCCTTTTTTTGAAATAGGAATAAAACCCATTTAGTTCTTTTTTGCGCATTATCTTTCACTTTCTCATGTTTGGAATCCGCCGCTGTGCATGATGTGCTGGTGCCTAACATCACACAGCATAACACAGCAAGTTACATAGGAATATTACATTTGCTTAATGGAGAAGTCGATTATTTAGCAAGCTAACCAGCTAACCACTGGTGTGCACCTGTCCAGCACTGGCTGAAAGTCGTACCAATTTTCACTCTCGCTCTGGAACGAGCTTTATCCACTTGTTGTTTCACCTCATAGGACTAAATTTCCTTTTCTTCGCACCATAAACGCAGCTGTAACTTTCTCCAGTCTAGGTGGTGTGCAGTTACTGTTCTCCACAGTGCTCTCAACCCTTACCAGCACACTGTCATTTGCTGGGAGAAACGCACCCCGCCCCCTCCCAGAAACGTCCTGACAAAACCACAACATCAAAATACAGGCGGTATTCAGGCAGTGTGTCTCCATACACAGTTACCACCACACACATACAGAGGCCCAGAAGTGATGATTGAGCAGCATTACTTTTGTATGTCTATATTTTATTTTTTTACCAAATCCCACTGACTCCAACTTTAATTTTATAAAAGTGGTAAATATGCATGTCACATATTATTACTGCATGAGTGTGTTTTGAAGATAGATTCTAGATTTTCTAATATTCTCAACTGTTCTTCACTTAATCTGGATAGTTCTGACATGTTTATAAATGCTTCATGACAAATGCCTACTAATATTCTGTTGACAGTCAACTATAACTATGTCATGCTCTTGATCATATGCTGACATCACACTGTGGACTTCAACTGACAATAGTTGATAGAGGATGTTGACTCAATGTACAGATAGATTGTTGAATGTTGAACATTAACTGACACACTGTTGACATGCAACTGAATATCTACTGATAACTTGTAGAGTGTCAACAGATGGACTTTCAAAATGAAAAATTGTCACAGTTCTGCTCCTCTGTCTAGTATTTTTCCATTGACCCCGCCTCTGCTTCACTCAGCATGCCAGCCACTCACACCTCATTAGTCAAACAATTCTCACCTGGTGCTCCCACCTGCTCATCATCTGCAATCAAGCCAGTTTATGAACTGCCACAGTCCACTCACTCATTGCCAGATCATCTTTGCTGCTATGCCAAGCTCTCTCGCATTCATCTCCGGACTGACTCCCAGGTTTTGATCAGCTTGCCTCAGACCATCGCTTCTTGCTTCTGCCCCAGTAAACCCACTGGCCTTCTGTCCTTGACTCTGAATTCTGCCTGCTTGCTTCTTGGTCATTGTCTGCCTGTGACTGGGTGGTATGCTACCAATTCCTGCTCCACCATTACCTCTGGTTACGTCGGCCCTGCTGCCTGTCTACCTGCTGCCAACTCATCCAGTCCAACACCTCGATCCACACCCAGCCCTCATTGGAACCGTCACCCTGCCAACATCAGTGAATTTCCTTCATTTCCCCTACCCAGTACTCATTTCACCCTGTGCACTGCTGCTCCTTCTGGAGCTCTGGACTAGAGACTGATATTAAGCAGTGCTGCCATTTTCCCTCTTCCCCACTCTGTAACGCTGCTACAGAACTACTGAACTCCTATCAGCTCAGTGGCCCTGAGGATAAAGTGTCTGACCAGGAAACAAGAGATTGGGGTTCGATACCTGGTTGAGACATACCTTGCCATTACCTGCCACTATTTACTTCTTCTGCTCTGGTTGATTTTTTGTGGTGAATAAAAACTATGAGAGTGACTTTTGGTGTTGGTGTTTGTGCTGCAATCGTATTCGTTCCATTCCCGTTACAGTACAATCTGGCCAACTATGGACCCAGCGCACGACGCCACACCACTGAGTTGCCTTGAAAGAATGGAGGGCATCCTTTTACAGCACAAGGCCATGACTGCAGCTGCTGCTGAAGCCAAACAGGCAGCAGAGGCCCATGATCAGGCGCTAGCGACATTATCTGGACAGCTGCAGCAGTTAGCAATCACGCTCACTTAAGCCCCTCAAGCCACTGGGGCCGCTCCTCCTTTTGCTTCTCCTGCTTCAGCCCCTGAACCTACCCCCGCCCCTTTGCTGCTCATGGATGGCACTGAGTCCCGGGTGGGAACCCTGGAGCACTATGACGGTGGCTCCAACTGCTCTCTTCTGTTCGCTTTGCAGCCCTGCACCTTCGCCAACAACCACCTGACAGGCAGAGCTGGGGGACAGCCGAGTGGGAGAGACGATCACCAGCCTATGTTTCCTTCGACCGGTTTGCCGCAGAGCTTGGAGACCTGTGGCACTGATGCAACTGGGGGGCTGATTGGACTGAAACAGGGTGAGCGAACTGTGGCTGATTACTCTGTAGATTTTTGCACTAGAGCCAGCAGAAGCAAGTGGAACAGCTCGGCCCTCTGCGATGCGTTCCTCCATGGGTTGGCCAACTACATCAAAGATGAACTGGTTTCTCATGACACACCCACCACATTGGACAGGGTGATTGAATTGGCCACCTGCATTGACCTCTGCTTCCAGGCTCGGCGACGAGAAAAGGGTCAAGGGGGAGCCCATCGCCCGCTGATGTCCTGCTCCCATGGGGGTGCCATGCCAGCCAACTCCTCCTCCTCTTCAGTTTTGCCAACAGGGGACCCTGAGCCATGCAGCTGGGATGCACATCCCTAACCCCGGAGGAGAAGGAGCATCACCGTAAGGCCAACCTCTGCCTCTACTGTGGAGCAGCAGGGCACTTTGTCTCAAGATGTCCAGTAAAAGCCAGAGCTCATCAGTAGTGGGGGAGATCCTGGTGAGCCCAACTTTCCTAGCACCTCCCCGTCCCCAAAGACCTTTGCTCCAAGCCCGGCTCCTCCTCCCTGATGGTCCCCACACCTTGGCAACCTTCACTGACACTGGGGCCGATGCCAGTATTATCGATGGGGAGCTGGCCCACCAGTTAGGGCTCGGACAGGTTCCTTTGCCACAGCCGGTTCCCACTCAAGCCCTAGATGGACACATCTTGGGCACTGTCACGCACCAGACCTCCCCGGTCCATCTGCTGCTCTCCGGCAACCACCGTGAAACAATACAGTTTCACATCCTGAACTCACTCCGCCTGCCTGTCATCCTTGGGTATCCATGGCTCCGTCTTCACAACCCCCACATCGACTGGGTCACTGGGGCCATTCGGGAGTGGAGCTTGCCCTGTCATCTAAGGTGCCTGCAGCAAGTCTCCTCCCCACTTCACTCCCCCAAACCCAGCTCCTCGCCGGATCTTTCTGGGGTGCCGCCTGAGTACCATGATTTCCGCCAGGTCTTCAGCAAAGCCAGAGCCACGTCTCTGCCTCCGCACCGCCCCTACGACTGCGCCATTGACCTCCTGCCTGGTACTTCACCCCCCAAAGGGCACCTGTACTCCCTGTCTGAGCCCGAGAGAAAGGCCATGGAGACTTACATCAGTGACTCTCTGGCTGCGGGCATCATCAATCCATCTTCATCTCCTGCCTGGGCGGGCTTTTTCTTCGTCGATAAGAAGGACAAAATCTTGAGACCCTGCATCGACTACCAGGGGCTTAATGACATCACTATAAAGAGCCGGTACCCACTGCCACTCATCTCCTCTGGCTTCAAGCTGCTCCAGGGGGCCACGATCTTCACCAAGCTTGACCTGCCCAATGCTTATCACCTTGTCCGCATAAGAGAGGGAGACGAGTGGAAGACGGCATTCAACACCCCGACGGGGCGCTACAAGTACCTTGTCATGCCATTCGGCCTCACCAACGCCCCCACCGTCTTCCAGGCCCTGGTTAATGACGTGCTTCGGGACATGCTCAACCGGTTCATCTTTGTCTACCTAGATGACATCCTCATCTTCTCACAGTCCAGAGAGGAACACATTCACTATGTCCTCCAGCACCTCCTCGAGAACTCCCTGTTTGTCAAGGCTGGGAAGTGTGAGTTTCATGCCTCATCAGTGTCCTTCCTGGGGTACATAGTGGCACAAGGCAGTGTACAGATGGACCCAGATAAAGTCTCCGCCATCACCTCTTGGCCTGTTCCTGAGACCCCCAAACAGCTTCAGCGCTTCGTGAGTTTTGCCAACTTCTACCGGCGCTTTATCCGCAATTAGAGCTCCGTGGCAGCTCCCCTCACCACCCTGACCTCTTCCAAGGTGCCTTTCCAGTGGTCACCCTCAGCTGACGAAGTCTTCCAAACCATCAAAGCACGGTTCATCTCATTACCCATTCTTCAGATGCCCAACCCTAATCACCAATTTGTTGTGGAGGTGGATGCCTCTGATGTGGGGGTAGGGGCCATCCTGTCCCAGCGTTCCGACATTGACCAGAAGCTCCACCCATGTGCCTTCTTCTCTCGGCGCTTGTCACCAGCTGAGAGGAACTGTGATATTGGCAACAGGGAGCTGCTGGCAGTGAAGATGGCCCTAGAAGAGTGCCGGCATTGGTTGGAGGGTGCCAAAGAGCCTTTCCTTGTCTGCCCAGATCACAAAAACTCGGAGTACATCCGCTTGCTAAGAGACTGAATTCCCGGCAGGCCCGCTGGTGCCTGTTCTTCACCCGATTCAACTTTACCCTCTCCTACCGCCCGGGGTCCCGTGATGCCAAACCCGACGCCCTGTCTTGGCAGTTCCAGAGGGTGGAAGATTCCACAGAGAGGCCAGAACCCATCCTCCCTGGTTCCTGTCTTGTTGCTGCGGTGACCTTGGACATTGAGGAAAGGGTGAGAGCAGCCACTGAGGGACAGCCTGGTCCTAGCTCTTGCCCGCTGAACTACCTGTTTGTCCCTCCAGCCTTAAGGTCAGAGGTGCTACATTAGGCCCACTCCTCCAAGCTTACCTGCCACCCTGGGGCTCAACGGACACAGCACGCCCTTCTCCAATGCTTCTGGAGGCCAACCTTGAAGGAGGACTCGCAGGAGTTTGTCAAAGCCTGCCCACTCTGCAATCAACACAAGACCTCCCACCAGGACTTCTGCAGCCTCTTCCTGTTCCCCACCGCCTGTGATCCCATATGTCCATGGACTTTGTTACAAGCCTTCCCTCTTCTGATGGCCATACTGTCATCCTGACCATCATCGACCGTTTCAGTAAAATGGCCCACTTTGTGCCTCTGCCCAAGCTCCCCTCTGCCAAAGAAACTGCTCAGTTGGTCCTGCTCCACGTATTCCGCCTACATGGCCTCCCTGTTGATGTAGTGTCAGACCGTGGACCTCAGTTTGTGTCAGTGTTTTGGAAGGAGTTCTGCAGCCTGCTGGGTGCCACCACCTGTCTGTCCTCCAGCTTCCACCCTCAGACCAATGGACAAACAGAGCACATGACCCAGGAGTTAGAAACAGCCCCGAGGTGCATGGCTTCCCAGAACCCCTCCTCCTGGTCCTCACAGCTGCTGTGGGTAGAATATGCCCACAACTCCCTCATCTGCTCTGCCTCTGGCCTGTCTCCTTTTCGATGTGCCTATGGCTATCAACCACCGCTGTTCCCCACCCAGGAGAAGGAGGTTTCCTGCCCATCTGTCCAAGCCTTCGGCCGCCGTTGTGGCAGAGCCTGGGTCCAGGCCCACCTGAGACCTGCCCCTCTGGGTGGAATCCAAAAAGATGGCACCCAAGTATGTTGGACCCTTCACGATCCAGAAGGTCTTAAACCCGGTGGCGGTACAGTTGAAGCTCCCGGGCTCCATGAGCGTCCACCTGACCTTCACGTCTCTAAGGTGAAACCGGTCCATGGCAGTCCCTTGGTCCCTGCAGCACCGCCACCACCTCCTCCACGACTCATCGACAGGGGCCCTGCCTATTCAGTCGAACGCCTGATTCGCTCTTGTCGCAGGGGCAGGGGACCTCAGTATCTGGTTGATTGGGAGGGATATGGTTCGGAAGAAAGGTCCTGGGTTCCAACTCACCATGTCCTCTGTCCCAAACTCATCGCTGACTTCCATTGACAGCATCCTGATCAGCCGACGATGACTGAAGCTTCCGCCCGAGACATCCGCCTGGGAACCTCATCTGCTCTTCTGCCTGATTCCTCTGAATCAGAGGTGCCTTCCCCAGATGAAGGGGGAACCCTTCTCCAGGCCCCCTCCTCCCGCCCGGCTGAGGAAGCAGACAGGGCCGTTTCTGAGGAGTATTAGTATTATTATTGTCCCTCTTCCCCACTCCATAACCCTGCTACAGAACTACTGAACTCCTATCAGCTCAGTGGCCCTGTGGTTAAAGTGTCAGTGGGAACAGGAAATTGAGGTTCGATTCCTGTCTGAGACATACCTTGCCATTACCTGCAACTATTCACTTCTTCTGCTCTGGTTGATTTTTTGTGGTGAATAAAGACTGTGAGAGTGACTATTGGTGTTGGTGTTTGTGCTGCGATTGTTTTCATTCCATACCCGTTACAAAAATGGGACTGTTTTCTTTAAAAAAAATAAAATAAAAAATCTCCCTAAATCTAACCAAGTACTTCTGTTGCCTTAACCAAATGGTGACCTTTTAACAGTTGAAGGAGTTGTTGAAGGAGACATGGACTGATTTTGGTTGTCTCATAGATGAATTCCAGTGTTCAAAAGACACCTTAATTATATTCTGGGTTATTTAATGATGACTTCAAAATCAGGACAAAAATTAGAGCAGACAGTAGGCCTACTAATAATTCAAAAATATAAATGTTTCTTTTCAGAAGAAATTATTTATGTGCCTCTGCTTGATGCAGTGCACAGTTTAAACACAGCATGCAGCTTTTTTATTCAGTGCAGATGTGAATCAGTCAGTTAACATATTGCAGAGATAAACT
>JAPXVT010000027.1:12643385-12654046 GCA_029823135.1 Acanthurus reversus
TACTTTCACTATGTGTGATTTCTTCGACCGCTATCATTGCTACTATTATTACCAGTAATACTGCTTCCACTTTGGCTACTATTACAGCATATTACTTTTGCAGCTATTACTGCTACTTGTATTACTTCTGCAACTATTACTGTTGCTGCTTCTGCTACCTCTAGGCGACAAGTATCACTACTTCTAAACTACTGCAACTGCCACTACTGCTGTTGTAATTCCTGCACATCTACATCTACAGCTACTGCTATTACTTTTTCTCCTATTATGACCACTTTACTACTGCTACTGCTGCTCCTTGTACTAATACTACCACTATCACTGTCACTGCAGCTGCAATGTTAATAACAACAAGCCTGCTCCACCCGCGGCTCACCTGCTGTTGTAAAAGTGTTGTTAAAACTCCCTCTGCTCCTGGTACTACTGCAACTTTGATCACCACTACTGCCACTGCTACTGCCACTAATACTGTACCACTATTATTACTTTTGCAATTATAGTGACCTGTAAGTGCTATTACTTTTATTAATAATGATGATTCTACTACCTCTGCCATCCCTATTGCTATTACAGCTACTGATACCGCTACATCCATCTGAGTTTCATGACTATTACTGCGACCAACCTTGCTGCCACTGGTAACACCAAACACTGTGTTTCTATTACTTTTTTAAAATTTATTTTTAAATTTCTTTATTTTCAGTCCAGCAATTGTATTACAATATGTAAATTATGGGACATTTCTCTGGGCTTTTTCAAAATATGCATACTCCCCACCCGACTTTCCCTCCCCATATCTCCATAGCCACCTTAATGAAAAATATCAACATGCAATTATACAAAATGTAAATTTGATAGCATCAGTGTAGTTAAGCACTTATGTCAAAAAAAAGAAAAGAAAAAGGCACCACAGAAAATGAAGAAAAAGAGATCACAGAACAAAGGTTACAAAGGTACGTATATTAATTGTAACACCGGGCTGGATCGAATATACCAAGTTATGAAAGAGTCATATCGAGACTCTCTGGACACCAAGACTTATTTCTGAAAATATGGATTCCTCTCCTGGACTAGATTAATAATAGACAATAATTGATCTCTCATATCACATAAAAGAAACTTCCATCTGATATAGACCGGTGTTTCTATTACTAACAATAAGGAGGATAATAATAAGATAAGCACATTCCTGATGAACAAAATGCGCTGTGAACTGAATGGAGAGTATATATATATATGTGTGTGTGTGTGTATGTCGATGAATAACTAGTTTTGTGAAGAAACTTACACCTTTGCACCTTTCTCACTTCTCACCGGCACCTCCTCTCTGTGTCTCTGCAGGATGTTAACAGTCTTCCGTCTGCATTCCTTCTCGCAGTCTTTTGTTGAACCATCAGAGTGGAAAGGAGGCGTTCAGCATCGCAGCAATGTGCTCTGTGCCGCATTCCAGCCTCCACAGACTCTGGTCACAGGTGTGTGTGTGTGTGTGTGTGTGTGTTGTGATGCTGAGGACTTTTTATATTAACAAAGCAACAAGGAGAGACCCTGCAAATGTAACAATGATGATTATTTCCTACCCACAAACATTGTCTAAGAAGTGTGAGCAGACGTGTACCCAGTGCCATGAGGGTGCATGTGTGCTTTGGTATTTTTGTTCTCTTTCCTTTATAAATGACACTTTCATGACAGAATTAAGTATGTGAGCTCATGCGGAGGAAAGCGAGAAGAAATGAAAATGAATTTTGGAAAAAGAGGTAGGAGCAGGTACGTGCTGATTAAAGTAAGTGGTGTTGTTATCAAAGGATTCGTGCTCCACATGCCTCTCTGCAGGAAACATCTCTGTGTCTTTACGTGTCAGTGCACATCTGTAGGCAGAGACAGACTTCACATACTTCAAAACATGTGCACCTGCACTGCCTCGTGCACCTATGAGTGATAAATTCAAGTCACACGTCTGTGAACAGCTGGCATTTTCGCATTTCTGGTTAAATCACACTCTTTTCATATTATAACTATAAAATAATTGGACAATCGTGAAAAACAGGTATAAGTGAATTGAAAATGATCTAATTAGAAACTCCCTGTGTGGTTTTAACATATATCGAGTCTGTCAGACCCCATTGCCCTTTCTCACTGTGAGCCTCACTGTTTTAAGATACAGATACAGAAGTTTGAATACTTTTGGCAATTTTCTTTTCATAAATCATTACTTTATTTCGCATGAACAACATCCACCTTTATCTCTCTTCTGAGCTGACATTTTCTTCTACCACAGGCTGAAACCTTTACATCTTGGAGCCTATTAATTGGCAAGTTCTATCCTAATTAAATTCTTAATTAGAGCTGTATTAAAGGCAGGTGAGCTGGAAAGGTCAGACAGTATATATGATTAAAAAAAAATGCACATGCAGTGCTCTGCTCAGTGCCAGCATGTGTCTAATAAGGGAGAGATTGAGATCTATTTCTAATAAAAAGTTAAAGACACTTCTCATTTCACATATTCTGGTGTTTACTCTTATGTTCTCTCTCTCGGTGAGTGTGTGTGTGTGTTTGTGTTTGAGTATGTGTGAGAGGTAATATAACCATAACTAAGCACCACCCACAGAGAGCTTGGAGGGACAATTACTCAGACCGACAAATTTGCTCTTCTGGTTTTGTTTTTCTTTTTGGCAGTGTGAGTAAAAGAGTGGACCAGCGACTGTGGGTGTTTTGTGTCTGTATTTATTTCCTCAATATGTTCCTTAAAATATTTTTGGGAATGAAAAAATAAAAGTGAGCATTGCCGAAAATTATCCCAAGTTACCATCAAAATGATCCAGCCACTGATCAGTGCATGTGTCCACTGTAATGACAAGGAAATGACTCACACATGGAGTCCTACAAATACAGAAACACTGGGCGCTTCTGGCTGGAAGAGCAGATGAGGATTCTTTTCTCTCTCACTTCTGAGAGCTCTTAAAATCTTTGAAACTTGTCTTCGAACTTTTGTGTGCATGATTTTTTAGTTTTGGGGTTTTGGTGATTGTGAACCCTGGAATTTAACCCTGTGGCACTTGATCCCGCTGGTCAAGCTGTCACATCATCATCACATCCTGCTCACACCCAGCAGCACCAAAGAAACAAAGATCTTTCCCATCACGTGAATAAATCAACATCCTGATAAGTAATCAGCATGACCTGCTCTGTTAAGGTCTTTAGACATGAAGACGTCGTGATTTGAAATACCAGCAAAGTGCTTTCATCACATTCTTACATTTTTCTGCCTGCGGGATCGAACTGGCAATCATCCAGTCACTGGTCCTCTTCTATAACCATCAAACTACAAACACCCTGCACACAATTTTCCCCCAGTATGCTCTTCAGTTGGTAAAGTTGTATCACTTTGGTTCAGGTATTGAAAGTTCAGTTTCAGTGTAGCAGAGTGTGCGATCAGAGCACAGGCACACACCGCAGACCTTTCTCTGGCCTTCTCAGATGCATCAACCCCAGAGATAAGTAGAGAGCGATAAATTGAGGGACGGAGGTGGAAAGGTAGATAAGAGCGGGTGCTCTCAAAGCTGTGGGGAGAAATGGTTTGGAAAGAAATGAATAGTTGGAGCTGGAACAAAAGCACAATTCAGGAGCGTCTCTGTGAACTTGGAAAGTTCTTCAAAGTTTGCTCCCCAATTTCTTTGTCAGAGTGTTCGGCTCCTCTCTCTGCGACGGCTTCCTCGCTTCTTTCCAGGCTCCATCTGACACCTGTTCACTTTTGTTTATTGTTTTTTTTTTTCAGCATCTCCCTCACACACCTGCTGTAGTTCCTCTTCCTTCACCCAGCCACCCACCCACTCACTCACACACACACACACACACACTGCACCCTCCACCTCCAATATAATCCAAATGCACAATTTAAATTATGTTTATTAGAATGATTGAGGGGAAATGAGACATGGTACAATCTCTCTTTCAAGTTTTGTGTGTGTGTGTGCATGTGTGTATGTATGTTAGTGTGCGTGTGTGTGTGTGTGCATGTGTGTATGTATGTTAGTGTGTGTGTGTGTGTGCGTGTGTGTGTGTGTGTGTATTGTGTGACTGATGGGGTTGGGGAGGCTTGTGCAAGCTAAAAGAGAGAATAAAATGATGTATTTTGGTGTGTTTGAAGCTGTGATAATGTGCGTCAGTCTCTAAAATGTGACAGTTTGGTTGCATTTTTTGGCTCAAACTTAATCACTGAATGCTTCTTGTTATTAGTTGATGCAGGACGTTGACAAAACAAAAGCCACGATTGAGTATTTTGCACTCTGCAAGCAGAATGTTCAAAGAAATCCCCCTTCACTTGTCGTTTCTGTTCTGTCATTCAGTCATTGGCTCACAAAATTGATGCCTCTTGAGGTCTTGACAGCTTATCTGCTGAATGCAAATGATTCACCTCACAAATAGAATTTTATATTATATATATAAGCTAAACGCAGCACCCTGATAGTATCTTTGTCACATCGATGCTTTCCTGAAAGGCAAAAGGTGAAACAGTTACATTGTTGAACGTCAACTCATATGTTGTTGAGATGTCACTAAAACTATCTGTAGGCAGGCTATTTCTATTAAGTGTAACCAGTATGAGATATTGTACATATCTTCATCACAGTTATCACAACCAGCCGATATTATATTTATATTTATATATATTGGCTGGTATTTTGGATGCTGTAATTTCCTTGTGTCTTTATATCTAGATCGGCATCGACCCCAAAAATCCTGTATTAATTGGGCCCTAATGAGCATTACACACTCAAATCACTGACCAAACAGTCTGCAGTTGCATTATGGGAAATGATTTTGACAGCAGTATTAGTGCACCGTGAAACTGATTGTAAAAGAGGTGAGAGAGTTTCTTAGTGTTCTTGTGTGTTCTGTCATGCGTTCCTTCCTCCATTAAGAACATGTATTATTGTGGTTTTAGGCCTCTGTGCTACAGCGAGTGTGTGTGTGCGTGTGTGCGTGTGTGTGTGGATTAGAGCACTTTAAAAGGTTTATCCAACTCTCTTTTAAATCTAAATATTGTGTAAATGATGCAGAAAATCAACATTCCCTCACCTTACACACACACACACACACACACACACACACACACACACACACACACAGCATGATAAAAGTCACTTGAAATACAGAAGCTGGCCCTGGGCTGTATGAATAATGCAGGTGACCCACACTCTCATAAACTTTATACCTCCTATTGCTCACAAATACACACCTCCCATAGCTAACACACTCCTCACATATCTCATTAATTCCTGCTGTTCGACCGTCGAGCCACCTGATGAGATTCCTGCCGTATGTGATATAACACAAACACTCACTTTCTCATATGTATGCGGTGTAGATTATTTGAGGAGCACTTTCTCTTGAGGTGAATGTGAAGGTTTGAGTGGTGGAACAGAAGGTAGCAGGGGACTGATGTTGAGCTTCATCATCTTCAAAGTGGTTTCAGCGGCTGGCTTGCATGATTCTGCAAAGTTCTTAGAAGTTCTTATTCTTTGTTTTGTCTTTATCCTGTGTGTGCAGGAAGCTATGGTGGAGAGATTATCGTGTGGAACAACGACACAGAAAAATCTCTGAGGAAACTGCAGCCACATGTTGAACACAGAGAAGGCAAGAAGCAGCCACTTATTCACAGATGCAAATGAAGTCAACAAACAACATAATATTTTGCAATTGACAAAAGAATGTTTCTTGATCTTCTGCCGGTGATCTGCCTCTCTTTTTTTATTAGGTAATTTCCCAGAATCTCACTTTGGCGCGAATGGTAAAGAGGACACCAGTAACTCCAGTGCCATTACGAGACTGTTTTTTATACCAGGACGCACGTCTGCAGCTGCAGGTACTGGTCAAATAATGACATGAAATAAATACCTTAGAGTGTGGATAATTTGTTCAATTAGTATCTGCAATAATGGCACATTATGTAAGTCTGAGTAACAGTGTTAGAAAGCACTGGCTGAGGAGCTATTCCTGGATCAAAGCAGTTAGTGCAAAGCAGGTTCTTTTTTAACCAAACAAATTCTGTATTTTGTCATAAATATATTATGTCATATTTTGTCACACTGTTGCAATAACACAGTGTTATAATAGGCATCTTTTGGTGGAAATGAGTGAACAGGAAGTAGGTGAAGAGAACTGGGTCCTATTGACAAGACACAAGGGGGCATTGTTGTGTCATGGCTAAGTCATATTAGCTGTCAGCGTGCCGTGGTAGAGCGAAGGAGGAAGACTGATTGATTTAGAGAGACTCAACACAGGACACTGCGCTGCAAGAGACCACTGAAGTCAAAAGTGACTGATAAGCAGAGTTTTGCTTCACCCACAAAAACACATTGTGAATATTTACCTTCCTTAAACGATGACAATGAAAGATGAGCAGTCTGCTGGACAATCGACCACGGCTCTGGAGAGAAGCTAACTGAACTCACCTGCAGAAACAGCTGCTTGCTATGAAGCAAATCCATCCTTCAGATAGCAAAGACTAAATGCATACAAAGAGGATGAAGACACGGTTGCAAATACTTAAAGCAATGCAACACATATAGGGAGAGGTACTAGGTTATGAGCTTGCCAGCCTTAGGGTGTGCTCAGGCTGAATGTGGTGTTGCACGCCAAGGCACAGTAAGCCTTCTCGGTGCTGGCATGGTAGGAGGAGGTGGGCTTCGGCACAGTACGGTTGCATGCACGTACACGAGCATGGCCACATATCATCATCGTCAAGTCATTGATGCCACTTATCATAGAATTTTTGCTTGAAATTTCCGCATTCAACAGCAGAAACAGTCAACTGGATAAAGATATTTGAAAAAAATCCACAACTATTTTCTTTTGTTAACTGTTGAACAAAGTTGGGACAAGATTACTGAACCAGTGTTTCAATATTTGAGAGTCTCCTTAAATCAGATGGCTCAGCAGGACTCGGTGAAGATCTAGGCATGCGCAGGGGGGAGTTACAATCATGCTTCAAAATGGTAAAAGGCAACCAGGCCGAGTGTGAGTGGGTCCTGAGAGTTAAAACAAATCACAAGCCCAGGTTAAGTAGCCCTGAATGCATATCATCTTGCCTAAAAAATGTTGCTAGGTTTATTATCTCAATAAAGTTCCCAACTCGGAAACCATATAATGTTGCCTCTTTGTTTTGAGGCCTATTTAAACATATATTCTGCCTGTATTTATAATGTGGTTGTTGACAGCCTGCGAGTGCAAGAGTTACAGTAGATGCAAACATAGTGAAGTTACTTAAGAGAGTTGAGAGTTCTACCATCAAAAGCCTTTTTTAAAATGTCAAATACTCTGCATATACAGCCTTGTTTTTGTTATTGAAATACACAGACGCACATTCGCGCATTACTGTGTGTGTATTGTGTCTACACATTACAAAGACTGTAAGGATTTGGGCATCTTGTGAAAAGTTACTGTATAGTCACTACACATCAAGTATTGTTTGATGTGGTGAGTTTGCTTCAAGTTTCCCAACTTTTAACTACTTTCCGCACGCAGCAACTCCAGCTCTGAAGTTTACTCTTCTTTTTTTATTTAGTTTAACTATGTTGTTGCATGGGTTGTTATTCCAGTTTGATTTATTCTCAGTGTTGCTCCTGCAGTCATTGCTTCTGCTAGATCGAGCTGTTAGCTGCTTGGTAAAATACAAACAAGCTGAAAAAAATCACGATGAGCCTTTGGACCCTGGCCTTTATGCCTGCTGCTCATGCTGACTGTGTGCGTGTGTTGTTGAGACTCTGAGCCTGGCATCGTGCTACGTGTTGTCACTAGAGCAGCTCGTCTGTGAGCGTCTGTTGTCCCAGATCCAACTTATTTTCTTGCCAGAACTTGCTTAACATCTGGTCAGCTGTGAAGAGGAGACCAATGCAGCCTCAGCCACTCTTTGACTCCATCTAAGCATCCACTCGCTCTGAAAAAAGGCTTTGTTGCAGGCGAGTTTGACATATTTTTGGCTTGTAAAATGCACAATATCTGCCTCTGGCTGAAGGATTTGACCCTCGATGGTCATGGTCATACCTGCTTCTTCTATTGATTGTGTACCTGCTTCTATCTCCAAGTTCTCTGCTGTGCTGTCTAAAATAAGAACAACTTCACCGTGGATTGTACAGTTCAGTTTTTTAAAGGAATTTCTGTGGGTCGCCAAAAGGCAAAGACATTGCTGAACAGACAATTTGAAATGTGTTCCTGATCTTTTTTAGGTTTGTTGAATGGTTAAGGTTTACTCCACCAACAATAAGGGCTTTGTTCTTTCTTCTTATGATTTTCATAGACATCCATGTTACACCCTTCTCTGACATGTACGCCTCTTATTGGCATTCTGCTTTTCATGTCTGTGCTGTTGATGCTAAATATTTGCCTTTTGAACTTACCAAGCACACACTTCTGCAAATATCACGTAGTGAGTAGATTATTCCCAATATGCATATTCCTATATTTTCATCAGGTGGTGCAGACTTGGTGTCCTGTGGAGGTTCAGGTGTGGTCAGACTCTGGAACACAGTCCACAGCTGTCTGGTTGGACAGTTTACGGCTCACAATGCAGACCTGGGCTCTATCATCATGACTGTCAGCTCCTGTGGAAAATATTTAGTCACAGGTGATAAAGAGGGAACCCTCAAGACTTGGGATTTGCAGGTAGGTTTTTTTGTTGCACACTTTTATCATTCAGAGATGGGGCATTGAGTTTGTGACTTGGACCCCAGTCATACTTAACAGCATGAATCGACTTGAGTCTTCAAGTCTTGAGGTTTGGATCTGTCTCTTAAATCTTAATTTTAGTTTTGTTTTTTGGCGCATTGAAATAAGAAATGTCCGGCAAGCTCAATGTCATTCTCTCTTTAATTATTATGTTAAACTGTCTGGTATGTGTGGCTACAGATGAGTGTAAGCTGTCGCAACAACACCATGAAAAGCAAACCTGCAGCTGCTGAGCCATTTGTCGTAACATTTGGCCACGATAACTTAACACAAGGCTCCAAAATACAACACCTGTAGTACAATTTAAAGGATGCTGGATCAACAACGACAAACTTTATCAGGCACCTAAACGCACCCTTATAAGTGAGCCACTTGATATTGTGAAAAATGTTTATTTCACCATCAGCTAACATTAGCTCGGTATGAGAGGTTAACTTGATTATACTGGTGTTTGCTAAATATTCTGAGGATCAGTGAGTTTTTATTTTCTTCTCTTGGCATAGTTTCGAGTATCCTTCATTTTTCCTCTGCTGCCACCATCTGCTGACCAAGAGAAAGACCTATTAAAAATGTTTGTAATTTGCACTGGCTGCAGGTATTTCACCGGTTGTTGAATATGTAATGCTGGGTTTTGTTCAGATAAAATAACATTAGCTATGATGATCATTCAGCAGCAGACAAGTGAGTCTTTTCTTCTTTCAGTAGGACCTTAATACTTGGTCTATATATAGTCTACCTGTACAGTAGCTGTTCAGGCAAAATATGAGGGCCAGACTGATCTATCAATTTGATGATATTATCTGTTGTTATCAGTCTATTGCAGATAAATCAGTGTCATCGTGTATGTTCCTCGATATGCTTTGATATGGAAACTGTTTTAAGTGTGAAAAAATGCTTAGACTAGTGAATAAGAATGGCGTAATTACATAGTTTGTCCAGCAGAGGGAAGTCTGTTATTTAATAACCTCCAGCAGAGGAAGGTTTGTTGTTCAATAATTAATAATAAAATATTTTCTGTTCCATGCACTGATGTTTGGAATTAAGTTTGTTAAATTGTAAGATATCCAGCCTCCGTTACATGTCTTTGGCAGAAGTATTTGATACATATATATATATATATCATATCAGCTGATATATCAGATAATAGAATTTTCTTGCTTCCTAATATCGGTATCGGCATCTGCCCCCGAAATCCCAAACTGGCCGGGCCCAAAAAATACAACAATCAACTGAAAGAAAAGCCTTGATTGTCTCTTTTTAAAATTGCATTGCACTAGCTTGTTTAAAGTTATCATGTACCAAACAATAAATGCTGATACTCTATCCAAATTGATAATGGAGAGATGCTACTATAGTTATGCATGCTTTCAATTTGTTTGGTATAGCCATGCAGCACCTAAGTAAAGTGGATGCCATGTAAGAGATGATAGACTGCTCATTACATGAGACTTGAGACTTTACTTGGACTTTTGACCAAAGACTAGAGAGACCTGACTTGGCCTGCAAAAAATGACTGGCAGGCATCTCTGACATCAGCTGCAGTGGGCCACACGAATTCACAGAGAATCTACATGCCTCCATAACATTTGTGCAGACTGTCAGAAGAACAAGAGACAGAGTGTCAAAGACAGAGAGAGTGATGGAGATCGGTGAGCACAGAGCCAGAGGGAGGGACAGAGATCAAGAGGCACACTGTAGCAGACAGAGTGAACCTCGATATTTCCATTAGATCAGGCATGTTGTTCACTCTGAAAATGACAGCACTGTCTGTCATCATGAAGCCCCGGCAGCCAGCTGGAGCAAAACCAGACCAGTCAATCATCAAGAAACTCACTGCTAAAATATTAGCAGAAGAAGACAATATCCACCATCCTGTTTGGTATTTTATTTTAAAGCATAGAGGCAGCTGGAGTGAATGAGATGAGCATTGTTTGCAT
>JAPXVT010000027.1:12781063-12792882 GCA_029823135.1 Acanthurus reversus
TTTCGGACTGTGTGCCGTAAAGCGTTTTGTAGCGTTTCTGCTGACCGAGCGGGCCGGGCAAAGGCATTGTGAAAGACAGCATAGCAAGCTCAAATCTCCTAATTGATGGTCTCATTTCTCACCATTACCACCCTCTAAAGCCCCCAAAACACACCCAAATAGTCCCCAACACACTCCATCTACATGTTGTGACCCGCATATTAACAATGCTATAGACACATTGTTACTGTGGGAGCAAGTACCAAAGAACTTCTTTTTTGGGCGTAGGTTACTAACGAAAGTACTGGATCTGCTAGTACATCATTTAGGGATTTTAAGATGTGTTGTTGGGGCTTTAGAGGGTGGTAATAGTGTATCCCGACTATTTCCATTGAACGTGCAAAACTGGCAGCACGAGGCTGCTATCTGGCGGCCTACTGAATGCAGAGAGAAGGTAAAGGCATCTAAGTTCTTGTCTTGCACAGAGATTGTGGATGATAGGCTAAACCCCCCAAAAAGTGCAGTTTTCCTTTAAGCAGACATACAGTACATAGCCAGAAAACCAGACACAGTTAAGGTGAGAAAATCAGGGTAATGGGTTTGTGTATCTGTGTGCCAGCATGCGTTTGTGGGAGGGGTGGTCCTGTGTTTCCGGGTGACCTCAGTGGCCCAGGCTGCCTGTCTATTAGAGCAGGGGCTATTAGACCATCAGAAAGTGGGAGCATCCCCTCTTGCTATGGTGATAAGATCAAGGCATTCCGACGGCCAGAGCGGTCATTAGCCTGCTCTCTAGCCCATAATGTCCCCCCATTAAAACACCCTGCTGCCATGGAAATGCAGCTGTGGCCATTTAAGTCCTTTCTCGGCCCTGCGGTCTCCTTGGGTCAATGACACACACGCACACACGCACACAAGCACACAACGCGTCGACATGTCGTCCGATAAACAGTTACACATGCACGGCGCTATCAGAGGGTCTGTTTCTCACACACGCCCACACAATCAAACACATGCAAGAAAACCACACACGCTCAACTGTAAGGATGTGATTCTGGCTCATGTGGGGTCATAGCCACCAGGACAGCGAGATGATCACTGAGTCACTGCCGGCTCAGCGAGACTGGTGACAGATAGCACAGTAAGACAAATTGGACAGCTGAGTCATCAGGCAGTCTGGCGAAATTCAGCTTCAAACACAGACGCGGGGAAGGCAGAGAGAGAGAGGGGGATGACAGGAACACACATACAAACAGACACATCGAGCACGAGCACTGATCAGGATAAACAAACACCTCCGGTTGTTCTGAAGATTTTTGTGTCAAACAAACCCAACCAACTGTTCCTTTAACTCTCGTTTGGCCACTTCCAAACTTTCTTCAGCGTCATCAGCAGACACCTCCTACGCTCAGATACACACACACAAACTAACCCCTCCTAAATCCCAGCTCACAACCGGCGCAAAACCCTCTAGTGCTGCTCCTGAGAAACTACTGCATGTTTTGCACAACACAGTTTTACCTCATTTAGTTCCCCTCTTTACTTAATATACCTTTATTGTTTTTATGCACCTATTCACAGATTTCTGCACCCTTACTTTTAAAGTACTCTGTGCAATGACAATTTAAAAAAAATTCAAAGATTAAAAGTAAACCTAAATAAAGTAATAATGATGACTGTCACAGTTGTAATCATTTCCTCATTAGATCTCCCTTACTGCTTATTGTTTAATGTCACAACACAAAACACACCTAACCATTATTTTATTTACAGATTATATCTCATTTATTGTTCTTTCTGGCACTTATATGAATAGGCTCTGTGTTTTGTGTGGTTAATATTAGTGTCAGTACAAAAATTATATCATTCATCACTCACCTCAAACTTGACAGAAAAAATGATTCCACACCAAATGAAATTTAAATATTTACAGAAAAAAAATATGACGCTACCATGAATGTTTGATAGCTACTCTAAGATCACAAATCATTTCAGTCTATACTGTGAGCTACAGTAAATTTTAACAGAGAAGCTACCATATAAATGAACAACATTCAAGCAATTCAAACTACAAAAAGAAACACTTTTCAACACTACTACAAACTACCTCACAAATTACAAAAGAAAGTGTGCAGTCTACCATAATGTACAGTTTAAAGTGTAAAATCACCTAAATTATTCAGAAATACTGGATGACTGTCATGACAGCCAACACAGCCTGCCTCAACAGACCCTGCCAAAATAAGTCTGCGCTGCCCCCTAGTGGTCAATGTTTAAAAGTATTCATTCACTACATTTCCCAATGTTCACCGCCGCCACGACCCGTGTTGAAATGACTTATCACTATAGTTGTAACCTACTTCATACGATTATGTGTAACACTTATTTTTTTTTTAAAAATTTAACTTTAATGATAAAATGATTGACTGATTCATTGAGTGGTTTCACATCCTTTCTCACGGGAGACTTTATCAAGAATACAATGTGTAGCCTCACCAACTTTGAGGGCCAGGGGCCGAGACAAGGCCTTGACCTGAAATTAATGTCTCAAAGACATAATCGAATATAAACTAAAGGCTTCCGTTACCTACCGGAATACATTGTTGTCATCATTTTCTGCACATTCAATTAACATTACACACTGAACAGGAATGACACATGAAGTAAAAATTAAAACACTCACCTCAGAGAAAGACTTCAAAAAGTTTTCTTGACTGCGCCAACTTTATATAGGCTATCTACTGAACTAGTAATCCTTATTTAAGAGTGACGTCGCGCAAAAAATAGTAGCCTTGTAACTTCGCGAGACTTTTGTTTCTTATCTGCTGCGTCACTTGTTGCCAGGATGCCATCAGCATGGAATATTTATTTTCAAATCCAAGTTAACATTAAATTAACTTTGTCAAACTAATTTCCTGTCCACCAAAAAGTAAGTTAACCTACTGTTTTTTGTTTGTTCATTGTTGTTTTGTTTTTTGTTTTGTTTTTTTGCTAAATAGCGTCAGCTAGTGGGTGACTTTCTTTTTCAGTGGTTGAGATAGCGTTAACCTAAAGGTTAAAGTTAACGTTAGCTAACGTTAATTTTCGTGTGCTGTTGGAAAAGATAACATACGAGTTATGAGCAAATATTTACTTAATGTTCCTGTTGAAAACAAATCAATAGCTACCGTTCGATGGGCTGTTAGAAACACACTCCGTTAGAGCCATCGTTATAAATCATGCTAAATTTTTATTTTTCCTGCCGTTACATTTAAGCTAGGCGTTAATCAGCTCCTGTTAATTTCCTCCTGTTTTGAGCTGCCACCTAGCGGATACATGTAGGAACAAATAACGGCACACTGGCCTAGGTTACATTAGAGGCTTTCAACGCTAATTGTTAATAGAGAAATTGCGTTATCAGTGTTTGTCTGACAGTCTTGTCAGTGTTAACTTATTAATACAATAAGATGTATTTAAGGCCTATATTTATAATTAACGTTACCATACAGAATATAGGCAATAGCTATAAGAACTTGTAATAATTCTAAAATGCTCCTGGCATTAAATATAGAGGATTATAAATATATAAATGGCTCAATTTATGTATAGCTAAAGCAAACGTTAATACTTCAACGTTAATGCTATTATGTTTAAGAATTTTTATAATAGGCTGCCTGTCATTGGTAAAGTGTACTGACAGAAAAGTCAGAGGAACTTCTGCAAAAGTCTTTAAAAAAAAAAAAAAAGTTTTTTTTAAGGAATGACTACTCCTTGCCTGCGGAAGTTCATAATAGAGACTTAACACTATTGTGTGGACTCCTGCTGGGTAGACTATCGGAATGGGAGGAAGGTTTGACAGTAAGCATAAATCTATAAAAAGCCAAAACCACAGGGATACATTTGTGATGAGATGCTTATGCCAGCATTCGCATATATTTTGCTGTTATTGAAATGAGAATAATCATACTACAGAAAGCAGGCTTATGTTCTTCTCTCCTGGTTCTTTTTAGTACAGTTGGTTTCAAATAAATCCACTCCACCAGCAGAGCCAAAGATGTTGCCTGCAGCACGGCCTCTCCGGAAAACAGCCCCAGGAAAATCTGGTTACCGAGATGGGCCACAAAATACATCCAGCGCTGAAACACAGGTGACTCAGTGGGCCTGCAAAGAGATTAAAGCCTGTTCGAAAATGGCTAAGTCCTTTAAGCGGTACAGGTAAGAAAATCTTCAGTTCCAAGATAGTAGCTGCCCTAAATAACTACTTCCAACCCGGGATTTTTACAACTTAGACATTTGCATAAGGACCTAATAGAGAAAAGCAACCCTAAATGATTCCTTTGCCAACCTTTATTGTGTATCTGCTCGTCTTCTGTGCTTGCTGCCATTTACACTCACTGGTTTTGCATCATCTGCAGGCTGTATTTCTTTAGCCGATCATGGTTTCGCACCAAAGGCAAAAAGGATAGTGGCCTTACAGATTCAGTTCTAGTAAACTGTAATCAGAGCATTGTGACAAAAGTACTGTTCTTGTATGGTAGTCCACTGTATGTACTGCATGATGTATTTTCAAACAAGCCTTTTTGCACTACTTGTCATCCAACAACACAGAACTCGGCTTATCCGTAATAAATATGGTGTCACGGTAACCTCGGTCCCTGTGTCAACAGAAGAGAGGATCTGCCTTACTGTGTATGAAAAAAAGGTGAGACTATGAGTTTTTCGATGACTAACCAAAAACCTCTGAGATTAAATGAAATATACTTAAAATTAATATTGAAAATAACAACATTCTGAGCAGGAAGTCTGACTTATAGGGGTGTGTGAAAATATCGATACATATCAGTATTGCAATAACATGTTTTGCAATATTGTATCAATTCTCAAAAACACTTGATTTTTGATTAGTAGTTTACATGCACAGATTTGTGGCTAGAAAATGTGGTCAAGCTTGCCTCACATAATTTGACCCAGTTAATTAATCATATAAAGTACAGGTCTAGTATGGTCTTCAAGTAGCACCAACATGTTACTGTAACTGGTGCTCAGAAAAAAAATCCCACAGACTACTTTTGCTCTGCATCACAATTTATTGATCACACTGACATCTGACTCCCCGTTAAGACCACAGCAGACGTGGTTAAATGCAAGTTTTCACATTCATTTTAATGCGAGTAGTCTGTTCAGGCTGCATAATCTTTAAGTGTTGTTTTGGCTAAAAAGGGATCAGATTGCCTCATTTGAGCGATCTGTTTTATAATACTTACTATATTGTATTAGCTCACACATCCATGTCGTCCTACACAGGCATAGGGTTTTAATTTGAACTCAGCGTGATAAATATGTACATCTTTTACGGTCTTAACTCTTATAACTATTTTATTTTATTCTTAATCATATCTACATAACATAATGATTGTGAGTTTTGTGTGTGTGTGTGTGTGTGCGTGTGCGCATTTACTCATGGCTGCAGAGTTAACGCTGACACTTTGCATGTAACATGTTTTCTGACCAACAGAAAGTTGTGGCGCTCACTGTGAGGAATTCTGGTGTCACAACCGTTTATTTAACTTTTCGGGCCTCTGCCCTCATACAAAACGTTTTCACTGTGAGAGACTGTCATGGAAACATTATCGAGACTGTGAAGAAACACAGACTCAGACCAGGTATGAAGAAGACGCACACAATCATGCAACCCATCTGCAAGAGGGTCAGTGCAGTTTTTATTGGTTGTTGGATAATGATACCAGTGGACAAGTTTGCAGTTTCTAGTTAAAGTCCTTATCATGAAACCATTCCTGACTGTGGATTCATAAGGAGAAAGAACACAAGAACACTTGACTTGGGGATGTAGTGAAGCCAAAAAAACAAATGTGCACCCAACGAGTGTTTTACATCAGAAATTGAAAAACAAACCAGCAGAAAGCAAAAATTTTAATTTACAACTTAAAGGATGAAATTCTTTAAGCTGTTGTCAAAACTAAATCAAGAGGCATCACTGACTGGTCAAAGTAAAGTGGGTTTTGCAATGTAGAATATTTAAAGTAGCCTATATGTCACTTTCTATGCAGGTGCTGCAAAAGCAGCATTCAGATGCCATTCTCTTTTAGTAACTAACTGAATGAACTTGTTGCAGAGAACCATACTGCAAATTCATCTCATTTTCTCACCTTTTTCTCTCCCATGTTGGTTCTAGGAGAGGTATATAAAATCCAGGTCCATTTCTGCTCCGAACATGCAGGCTTCTATGAACAGTTACTGTTCTTTAAGTTTGAAACACGTGAGCGGCCCACAGGCAAATTCGAGATCATTCGTCTCTTGGAAGTCATACGACGGACATCTTTAAGTGAAGAGCTTCTCCCCACAGAGACAAAGTCATTGAGCAACCACCAAAAGGAGAAGTGGTTCCCTGATAGCGGGTATAACAACTTATTATCATGTCACATTCATGTTATCTGTGTTGTTGATTATGATGTAACACATTACTTGTAGAATCATTCAATTCAATACTTTTCATGATTTATCACACAGGTGATAATTTGTCCATGAATGCCTCCTCTGATGGCCTTTTTCATCAGACAGAAAATCAAATTTCTAGAAAGTAATATGAAATTTTGATCTGAATGATAGTTTATCAGTTATATTGTCTTTTGGCTCTCCTCTGACGGTCTTCATTCACTTGCAACATGTTCAGTGTTGGTCACAAGTAGTATAATTCATGTATGTTATAACTGTGCGGTGTCGTGTCTTTGTTTTTCTACATCACGCCTAAATTTACTCTCTTTTTACCTGCCACCAAGAACTCATATTCCTCTATATTCTGTGGGTTTTTTTCCCCTTTGATTCAGTTAATGTATTTTTTATCCTCTCATTCTCTTTTATTCCTCTCTTTCGTCTCTCTTGGCCTATATTCACATCTTTTTGTGTTTGCTCTCTATCTCTCCACTCAACCGTCCCATCTCCCTTGACCATGCATTCCATTACAGCGCACCTTCCATTGATTCGCTCTCTGGCTGAGGTGCTATTGATTACAGTACATGCTCCAATGCTACTGAGCTCAGGCGCTGCTGCTGTGCAAAAATACATTTAAACATACACACACGAGCACAAAACGATCCCTCAAACACACCTTTTCTCTTCCCTCTTTTTGCTTTCTGCCACTAACTCATATCATTCCCGAACGTTTGGTAAAACATTAGATCCTTTCTTTATATTTTCATCGTTTCTATTTCCTCTTGGGCTTCATCGGCATATTGATTGGCTCTGCACAACCCAAAGACATACAGTATGTCTCCATGTGCAATTCCTCAACCATCACTTTGGAGCAGATTTTTAGAAAGAGAGCGAGCTGGAAGAACTTTAAACCAGGAGAAAACAGCAACTCTTGCTGAGAGTTTTTCCCCAGAAGGAAGGCCTCAGAATAAACCTTCAAGATGTGAAGACATGTGAGGGTTTTGTGTGTGTGTGTGTTGAAAAAAAGAAGCAATATGTGAAGAGCCTCTCATCAGAAGATACATGAATTTATGTATTTATGCTAACGTGCTGAGTGCAAGTGCTTTTTAATGAGAAGAAAGTGATCGAGCGAGCACGCATCCCGATGAAGCAGGAAATGTCCTAGCCTTCGCGTCGCTGAAAGTGACGTATTCTAATGGCATGAAGCACGAGGTAATTCACCGATAAAGAGATCTGCTGACATGCTCACTGCCAGATGGACAAATCCACGTCCACACCTGTGCTTAGAGATCCTTTTCAACAAGATCTCTCTCTCACAGATTCTCCTCTTTTTAGTCCTTCTCACCTATTTCTTTACTATTTTTACGTTATTATTAGCTACTTATGGTTTTCCTCCTGTTAAAAAGCTAAACTCACATGTAATTATCTCCCAAATGATACATTATTGTACATATTTTTTCCCCTATTTATTTCATGATACTGTGTGTTCCTTTTATAAGATAATAATGTGTTACTGTGTCCTTGTTTTGTAAAATGAAGGCATGCTACTATGTTTTTCATTTCTCTGTTACTATGACTAATGTGGATTATGTTTTTCTAATAATTGTGTATGTATGTCTTATGTTGGACCCCAGGAAGAACAGTCTTCATTATGGTGATGACCAATTGGGATCCGTAATAAACACAAGCAGAAACATTAACATAAACATGAAGAGTAAAATTGCTTAACCATTTATACAGGCGTTTTGATTTTTGTTGACTGTAGGTTGTCCTATTGATCATTTTGTCTTGGTTACTTTCTAAAGCTCAGTTGTCTCCACGTACACCTTTTTTTGATTGTTGCATAAAGCTCATCTATTCTCAATTAACCAGCTGCCTAATTCATAGCTTATACATGATGGCAAAGCCTTATGGGAACACCAACCTGGCAGGCAAAAGAAAGGTTCCTCCATACTGGCTGCATTGCTGGATAGAGTGCCTTAGTCCTTTCTACTTTTGGTCCATGAGACCTTAATTCAGAAAAAAAATGTATGCAATCCTATGGCCAGAGAGAAAATATTTTCTGGCCCTGTTTAGCTTGTGCCATTCATTACACATATGATAGTAGGTGATTTAAATGATAATTTTTCATGTCAAGACATTTGAATTTTATCGTCAAACAAAAAGGTAAAACATTTTTTGCGAGACCACTCAGTAAACTTTCATCTCGCAAAGTATACGTGACCAACGAGGACATGGCTGTAACTTTAGCACAGTTTCTTTTGTTCCTTCAGAACGAGGGAAAACGCATTACAGCAGGTAAAAATCATTACAGGCATGGGCATTTTGAGAGTTGCAGTGAAGTAAACAGAGAGTTAGTCGGTTCTGTACGAGATCATTTTTAACAAGTCACTAATGCAACGATCACTTGTGTAGTCTTTCTAAGAAACCCTTTTCAAAGCCTAATACTTAAGCAGTTATGATGAACTCTGACTTTCTCGACTTGCTAAATTATTTTTTAAATAAACAAATATCATATTGGGGATTTGGGTACAATTAAAATGGGATCAAAAAAATAATTTGTCTCTTTTCATCGACTAAAGTTCATATTTTTTTTGAAATAAGGTCCCAGGGCGTCCACCTGAAGATGACTTAGCCACTCTGTTGCTACCATTTGCCATCTGACTGGTGTTTTATCGTTTTTTGGCCAAAATGCCGGACAGTTGTTGACCCAGGCCTCATCAATGCATGTAGTGCCACTCAGTTTGTTAAAAGCTGCTAGCAGTACGTAGAGTATGGAACTAGGGCTGTGCAATAAATAAATTTAAAATCGAAATTTAAATTTGTTTGAACGATATTAAGAAATGAAAATCGTGAAAATGTATTTACCCTTTAAGTCGGGTAAACATGGTAGCCTACAGCTCTCTTATTTTTTATAAGTGAAGTTTGGTGAAAGTTGGGCTGGCACTTTATTAGTCCCAATTTGGGGGATTCATCTTCATTTGATCAAACCTTTATTTGCTAAAAAAAAAAAAAGTTAAGTTTGGTCAAAGCTACGTTTGTACTTTTTTTCCAACAGGGAAATTCATGTTCGTTTGAAATAAAAACATTTTAAATAATTCCTTTGTCTTTTGTAGTTTATAAAAAAATATTAACATCGAAATCAAATGTGGTATGAAAAAATCTAGGATTTTTATTTTTTTTTTGCCAATGGAACCTAACATTACAAGTAAACATGTCTCCTAACCCTGCTATACAAGCCCGATCACAACAATCCTTCTTTCTCCACAGCAACCCAGGCTGCCAATGCCTGTCATTTAAACCGAGAAAATGTTTTACCTAATATTTGAAAAGACAAAAAATGTCTGCAGAGTGTGTGATCATTGCCCGTCTACATTCCTGAAGAAGATCCGTAAGGACTGAAACTTTAAATATGTAGCACCATCACGAAATTGTGGGAGCATCGCCAGTGTGTGGACATTTTTTTGTCTTTTCATCTGATTATTTGTTCTGCACCTGGACATACCGGTGGATGTGCATGCTACTTCTTGCTCAGACATTTCACAAAATGTTTTTTTTTTTTTTTTACTCTCGATCATACTCGTCAATTTTATGTGACCCTGAAATTGACAGCCCCTAGATCAATATTAGGTAAGAAGATAACGTTCACATTAGCTAATTTAGCACTTCCCTTGGCTTTGATAATGAAGAATTTCTTGTCATTTACCTCCCAAATGGCAGCATTATTGACCCATCCAGAACCAAAATACATATAACTGTCTATACTTTTGTGGACTCTTACCCTGGCAGCAGTGTAAGTTGAGGGATTCTCTACAAGAGGTAAAAATTGCCTAAGTGGTTGCCTAAATTGCCTCTGGTTTTAGTGGTTGCAAAAGTTTGGTGGGTGCTGTATATGGGTCGCATGTGCCCAAAACTTATCTATTTCTTTCACTGAGATGTGATCTAAGTATTCCTGTCTTGAAGTAGATGGAAAATTTACCAGTCGGTGCTGTAGCTCCTCTGAGCGTCCACTGTTAGCTGCCATGTTGAGCGAATGTTTTGCTTGCCAGCACATGAATCACTTGACAGAAAGCTATAAACTGGATACTTTTTCTGTCAGTGGGGGAAGTGTAACTGTATCTGCGTCTGTGTTTGTGCTTTAATGTTTCAGATAAATAATTCTAACTCCAAACAAAAAAATCTCTGTCTCTTGGTGTGTGGGTGTATGATTGCATGTGTTTGCTTGTGTTGACTGTTGTACAAATAAGCAACAGTTTGCAGAACGTTAAGAGACAGAAGTCAATGGTACAAATATGTACTATTACTTTGGGTGGAAAAACAAAAGAATACCATGACTGAAGTGATCGTTAGCTTAGCAAAGGTCACTTTGTGTTGTGTCCACCTCTGTACTCTCTTGTCTCATGACACAGCAGTTTGCTGCAGCAGCTTCCTCCTTCCTGAACTTGATATCTGTGTGCTAAGCTTTTGATATTTTTTATTTAACTTAGATTTAATGTTTACTAAGGATGGATTAGCTCTCCCAGCAGGATCCTTGTTGCTGATTCTTTGCAAGCTCCCGAAAAGATCAGAGCCTTTCTGCCAAATCTAACTGGATAATTCTTGCTATAAATGGTCAGCTCCCTCACGTACACGCCTCAGACTGAGCTCAGATGGTTTGCTTATGTCTGTTTGACGGACAAAAAACAAAACCACAGCAAAAAAGATGTGAGTTAGGGAGCAACTTTTAATCTGAGCTTGCAAAAACAGCCTGAATTAATGGAACTGCTCCCATTTGATATGTGCAGAACATCTGAGGGCAGATTTACTCTGTTCCACAACTTAGTGCTCTGATACTAAGTATGCTCAATAATTGTTCTACAACAAGAAAGATATGTTAGGCAGTTCGGTAACTTCTTCATTAGTTCCTGTCTTTATAACAATAGATGATCAATAACCAGTAAATGAGCGGCAGCCTCAACTGTGACTAACAATATGAAATCTATCACATAATAATGTGCAGGGCAGTGTGAGATTGGACTAATGAGAAGAGGATATTAGTAGACTTACAGGAATTCAAGCAGTCTCATTTTCGTATCTCAGGGATGATCATTGTGAGGTATGTGTGTTGTTTATGTCCTGTCTGTTTTATTATGAAATAAAAACTATTAAGTGGTGGGGAGTAGAGAGTGGAGGCATCAGCCGATGGTCTGCATAGGTCCAGGAAGTCAATACTCTTGCCCTACTTTTTGCTGTTTGCATTAAAAAAACAAACAAACAAACAAATAAACAAGACATTTCAGTGACGATCCTGTACAGAAATGCCACCTTAAAGATGTGCAACTGTCAGATGTGAAGAAAGCAGCAATAACATGGAGGCAGCCCTCAGTGGAACATTAACATCTATGTTATATACTGTAAGACATCTAGAGTAAAGT
>JAPXVT010000027.1:12942635-12956172 GCA_029823135.1 Acanthurus reversus
CATTCACATATGAATCCCAAAATACATTTGTGAATCCTGCTATGTGCATTTATTCATTTTGAGACTGTTCTAACCCCATAGAAATCCCATATCAGTCAGGCTCTAATAAAACATTAACTTAAGTGATGATTTGAGCTGAAATTTCTTAGTGTTTTTACTCTCATGACTGATGTGATCTGCGTTATTGGTAGTTTGCAGTGCAACAAACGATCAGCGTGGCTAAAAGTGAAGGTACGATGGAGCTGCTGCAGCAGGACAGTTTATATTCACTGCTTATCTCTGCTACATGGAGATTGAGAGAGATGACAGTGATGAATGATGTTACTAGTCTAACAAACTACCTGACAAATTTCCATTATTTGTCTATGCTTCAAAAACTCTTGTTCACCATTCCTCATTAGTAATATTTGTGGGACATCTTGTCATAACAGATTCAGTAGTGGAGAATCAGGGCTGAGCACTTTTATGAGCATACCTTTTTTTAAATTTTCTGTCTCTCCACAGTTAGTTTAAGCATGCCAGCTTGACAGGCTGGTTTAAGGAAGACATCTCCACCGCTCCGGGTGTGTTATTCTTGATTTGGCTGTGCCATTGACACTGTAGGACATTAAATAAAATGTGCTTTTGCAGATTCATCAATGCAAGTGCGTCTGCAGGTTTGCTGATTGATAGACTGTGCACTCCAGAAAAGTGAAGTTAGTGATTGAGTCAGTGCAAGTGAAGCTGGCCTTTTCTAAATTGACTTGAAACTGGCATCTCACTCGATCTATTGATATCAATTGATGTTAAAGCAGTACTTCAGTGGAATTACCAGCAGCTGATTTTGAAGATATTTCCGTCTGCTGCTCTGTGTTCACTTGAAGTGCTGTTATAAACAAGCAGAAATGTCTGCAAGTAAAAGGTTTCCATCGGCTGTTAAATCAAGAGCATCCAGCTGCTTGAGGATTTTAAGACCATTTAAAAACACATGCACACATGTGTGTTTGTATGTGTTTGTATGTGGTAAATTTAAACTCTGCTTTCCAAGAAAGTTACTGGGCAAAGTGCAGGACACCATTAACACAATCAATAGTAAACAAAATCAGATTCAAATATTGAAAATATAGTTTAAAGTGTGTTTTATTATTTTGTAGGAAGGTCCCATTTTTCATGTATTTCATTATCATTTTCAAATTAAAAGTGTTCTTGATAGCAGTTAGTTGATCAAAAACTGCCCTTTATGACAGTTTGGGTTTACAATGTAATTTGGGTCTCCAGTTCTATCAAAGATAATGGTACTGTCCTGCAAACAGTGTCACAGCCACAAGCTGTCAGACAATCATATAAAAGCCAAGAAATCTTAAAAACCTTTTAGAGGAGAAAAAATTTAGGCTAACAAATAAATAAATTAATTAATTAATTGATCAGACAAACCATCAGTTGGTAACATCCATCACAGTGTAAAGACAGAACTTCCACTTCTTAAGCAGTTGTCTTTTGCATGCATTATTAGCAAGTGTGTTAACTTGCATTTTTGGCCCTGCGGTGATTTAAATAATCTAAAAAATGTCTGCTTGCTAACAACCTGTGTGGTTATCTGACTGCTCATGTTGCTACATTCAAAGGCTTTGCATCAAGTCTGATCCTGACTTTCTTTAGGGATTGATCGCAACTAAAAAAAATAAGGCCTGATTGTGTGTTGTATGAGCCATAAACATACACCATGACAACATAAATCCCTGCATCTGACATCTTTCCACACAATAAAACCCTTACAGGTGCTGCCAATATGAGGCTGCTCTGTGTGAATACGGTCTGACAAGAGGAAACAAGAGAAATCAAGGGGAAGTTTTTCTCTCATTTTCTCTCTGACTCCCTCTTTCTCCAGCCAAACTTGAGGAGCTTGCAACATATTGTGTATCTTGTGTGTGTGGGTGTGTGTTTGTGCCTGTGCCCGTGTGTGTTCTGGCTGGTAGACTATTCGATGGAGGTTGTGTGTAATCCCTATTGTTGCTGAAATGCCACCGCTGTTATTAGGGAAGATTTATGTGCTGTGCCCTGGGATGGAGTCAGAATGCCAGCTTGTGTGTGTGTGTATGTGTGTGTTATTAATACATTGCACTGGGGGATAGACTCACAATGCCAGAATGCATCCGTGCTTATGAGTCACTGTCAGATGTAGCCAACTTTTTACATACCATTAATTGATTTAAACAGACAAAATAAGTGAATGGGTGAAAGCATAAATTGTGTAAAAGATATTTAAAGGAATTTAATATTGTGAAAGGAAAAAACACTTTATTCTCTCATTTATGTTACGCACTCATTATGGTTACACCTCTCAGTACTGGTGCATGATTGTAATGAGTGCTAGAAAATGTAGTGTTGAGTACTACTTTCAAACGGAGCAACCAAAACTATCACCATGCTATTGGTGGAAAAGGTTTAAAAGGCACAAATATAAAAAGGGAAGCCACAGGAACCAAACAGCTCAATCTTAGACTCACATGAGATGACACATGACGGCACGTGAACCCCCTCTAGCTACTGTTCTTTGCTCCTGTCTGTTCAAACTTTATGCTCCCTGCTTCTGTCCTTTATCATATCAGTCTGCAGTCACAGGTTAAAGCCAGGTAAAAGTTGGTGAGCCTCATGGTGCCACAGACACTGACCACATTTTTGCCCATAGAATGACCATGATTTTATAGGATTTGTCCTAGCTCGGTAGTGAACAAACAAAGGAAAGAAACCAGGCCCATGCTTTATAGCTGATGAATGGTATAGACTGAAAAGTTTTTTTTTTCCAGTGATTATTGACTTTCACCTCTAAAACAGTTCAGTCCATGTCTAAATCTGTATCCATTTGCAAGACAAATTTTAATCACAGCATACAGTCAAACACAAATAACTGTCTTATGCTATGTTATCAACCAAATTCATCTTTCAGTTTTATTGTGTGTTTTGTCTCTTTTTTGCAAATGAATTACACATAATATTTAAGTGAAGGGAGGAGAAAGAAGAGTCTCTAACCATAACCATAACTTTGCAACTTGGGTTATATTTTGTGCAGTTTTTTACTTCAATTCTTAGTGTTTTTCAGTTTGCTAAATTTATGTTTTACATGTTTATTATTTTATGTATTATTCTATTTAAAGCCATGACCAGAAGCTCTATTGGTCGCTCTGTCGGTCAGTTGGTCCACAAAAATCCCCCACTCTTTGGCAGCCATAGTTTTCACCCGAGGAGACTGAAATTTGGCACGGAGGTTGTGGGTGTGTGTGTGCTTGTTAAGGTGTGTGTATATCCCCCCCTCCCACACACACACACACACACACACACAACTCATCAACCATTTGTTGTCAACTGTACACTCTTGTGAGAGGCGTCATTGCAGACAGTACCTTTTTATATCTTCACTTAGTTTCCTTCCAAATATAAAGTAAAGACAGGACTAAGATTTTTGGCAGCTGGTCACAGCTATTGCAAATTCACGCTTGTTATTTTCTTTTATTTCCTTTTTCTACCTGTACTCTTTTTTCAGCTGCTGTAAAATGCAAATTTCCAGTATCAGTAAAGTCTGTCTTGTCTTATTTTGTCCTCTCTTATTTTATCTTACATAAAAGTGTTCAGAAAGAAAAAATACACAATGAATTTGCGTTTTATGGTGGTTGGCAATCAGTGTTTAGATGCATTTTCTGTACTGTACTGTGACAAATCAAGAATGAAAAAAAAATGCAGTAATTTTAGAGGTGCTGTATTGTCATTAAGAGTATATCATGACACCCCTGCTTTCAGTCATGAGTCATATATGTGTCTGAAAAATGAATAGTAATCATAGGACACTGGCAGAATTGATGACAGAAAGGCTGTACAATGAAGGGTCACTCTGTCCTCTCTACAAGGACTTTTGATATTCACGGGCGTCCTTCTTCTAACTGTGTATGTCACTTGTCATTCATCTTATTTTTTTCCCTCTGGCTCTTTGTGTGTGTGAGTGTTTGAGTGTGTCTGCCCTTGTGTGTTAATGTCCCTCTGAATCACACGCACATGTTTGTGTTTGCATGTGAGTGTTCGAGTGGCTGTCAGGTCGTATATGTGGTTCACTCGAGGATGGCACCGATGAATAAGCAGCGCCAATGTCATCTTGAAACCTTCAAGAGAAGAGAGGATGAGAGGATGGAGAGATGAGGAGAAATGAGGCAAAAAGAGACAAGGTGGGCTGATGAGAGTGGAAAGGAATGGGGGTTGATGAGAGGAGGAAAGAGTGGAAGGAGATGAAATGAGGCAAACGGACAGCAAGTGGTAAGGAGGTAAAAATGATTTCTAGAAACTACTGCCCGGAAGGAACGCTCATTTAGATCCACTCCTGTCTGCTTGTCAGGCAACTTTCTTTTTACCTTCCTCTTTGCTTTTGTGCTTCGAACCTTCATTTGCCTTCTCTGCCTCTCCTCCTCTCTCTCCATCTCTTTCCATTACTCAGAAAAGCCTTCCTTCTCCTACAGCCGTGTCACATTTGTTATTCTTTTGAATCCTTTTCTTCTGTCTCTCTGTCCCATTCTCTATTCTTGTCACTTCCCCCTCCACTTTTTTCTTCTTAACATCATCTCTGAGCTGTGATTCGGCATTGATGCCGCTGTCTGCTTTGTCAAGGTTTCAGTTGGTTGCACAGCTTCAGTCTTGTCAACAGAACAAATAGATCTTCATTTGACCAAATAGTCCTTTAACTGACCCCTGGCTTTGACAGCTGTTGTACTTAAACATCTACAACAGACTGTTTTCTCTCTTTGACTCCCCTAAATATATTAATATGTATTTTTCCATATGCTTATAACCAAAATGCTACAGAGTGGTGTACCCACAGACCACAGAGTAGGCTAATGCTTTTATTCCACTAATTCCTATTTTTCATGATTTCATCATTAATGTTGCATTGTATTTTAAGGACTCCACATTGTTTTATGTTTAAATTATTGCTCTTAAAAATACTACTGTATTGAGGTCTTAGGAGACCCCAGTCAAAAGCACCCTACACTGCCATGCAGTTTTAATAGATTAATTTTTATTTAAAATAATCACTGATAATATTAATTAACTATTGATTGATTTCATGTTTTCCATGGGTTCAAATTTAAGGTTAAACACCCATTTTTAAGAAGATTACTGTGCTTTCTACTTCGTTGTGTTTATACTCTCTTTGTAAACACCATAATTTTACATTATTAAATTGAAAAATTGAAATCTGAATTAAATTAATTCGACCTTTATTTAGACAAAGGATCATACTGTAACAAAGTTCTCTGTCTACTTTTTCATTGAAGGACAAATGAAATTTAAGAAATGCTGAAGTTTGAATGACTAGTACTTTTTATCACTGATTTTATAATGGGGCCAAAGTTGTCGTAACTTCTTTCAATTTACTTTAATTCACTTTAGTTTAAATATAATACAATGATATTCCCTTTTAAATGACTGAAAATTCAATAACACCAGAATCAAAGAATAATAATTATTGTGAATTGTACTGTGTATAAAAGCCACAATTTGCTTAAAAAAGTGGGTATTTTTGTTTAAGATCATATGCATATGCAACAATATGCAGATGACATTCATTTAATTATTTATAATGCTTTAAAAATAAATAAGCTAACACTTGTTTCTTACAGTAGTTTAGCGCTAGTCCTTATAATATTTTATAGGACGAGAACTGACAGCTATCATTTTCTGGTAATTTTTCATTTTTGATAAACTTCACATCATTATGCATGCCCACTTTTTATAAAGTAGTTTTGCAGGTCATTCGTTATCACTGGTGACTAAAAGCACTGTTTGCATATTCTCCATCTCTTGTGCAGATTTCTTGCTGTGTTTTCGTCTCCTTCCACAATTCAAAGACATATAAGGTATTTAAACTGGGAGCTCGCCGGTGGCTGTGAATGCAAGTTTGAATGGCTCTCCATCTGTATGTGTTATCCTATGATAGCATGGTAACCTATGGAGGGTCAGCCTTGCTTTTAGTTGAGTGTGCACTGCTCAGGCTCTGGCTTCAGGTTAATGGGTTTAGAGACATAACATTATTTAATTGTCTGTAAATGACAAGTTTTCTTCTCTTCAATGCTTTTTTAATTAGGAAGCAAATGACTGACAAACAAAACAAAGAAAACATTTTTTCATTATTTTTGTTACAATGAACCCTGTTTTGGCAAGTCAGAATTTCAGAATGGCATAAAGAAACACATTATGTCCAGTGTACAGATAACATATTTGAGTAAACAGTTATTTAGTAACTGACTGTTAGGTGCATTTAAGTCCACTGGGGAGCCTAGCCAATTATAAGAGCTCAAAATAAATAGCCTATTTAATCATATTCATGAACATATAATTTAATTTTCAGGTGTATCCATTTACAAATACATGGGGTTGACAAAACAAGTATATAGAAGATACAAATATATACAGCAGCATCTCTCCAAACTTCTAATACATATACATGAGAGTTGCAATGCATTTAAGGACATACTACAACCTTATTAGCACAGAAACAAAGACAAAGACGCAGGATTTTGCAAATTGTTTTATAGGTTAGCCAATAAGTCAGAAAAGCAGAGGATGTATTTGACCTGTGAGCTGTCACTGTGCACATCTGGAACAAAAGGAATCAGTGGAGCTCAAACAGACAGGTCCATTGCTTTTGTCTTCTCTTTCAAGTCCTTTTTTCCCTTTCTTTAATCTAACACATAGTTTGACTTTATCTTTTCCAGGGTAGATTTTCTTGTATTTGCGTTTGTTGTAAAGTCTTTGCACAGAATTTGCATAGCAAAGCAAGATTTGTTGGTTCAGTCTCCAAAGGCCCTCACACACACACACACACACACACACACACACACACAAAGAGAGAGAAACTGCATATAATCCCGTAGCATTTACTCAAAGTTACAGTGGGTAAATAAATTGTACTGTGGACTGTGTCATAAGTTTCTCAAGGCTTTGTATCTAACCTATCATTTAAAGTTAAAAAAACAAACAAACAAACAAAAAAACCACAATGGCCCCTGCTTTTATAGACAAAAGGTCATTCTAGATTGCAGATATAAGATCCAAATAACAAATCAGATATACACGGAAACACACATTTTTCTGCATACAAATAATAAACATACTGTTCAAAGATGCACAACCGAGCCGACACGTACTGCACAAACAAATTTACCCACTTGGCATAAGATCAGAGAGACATGCTTACCAGTTTTCCTTTCTAATCTTTGAAATTGGCGTCCACTTTCGTGGCTGAATGTCAATTCTGTCACACTAGCAGAAATGCAGCTTAGTGTTCTCTCACAGGTAAGACACCCATTAGATCTGAGGTGTCTGTTGCTTTCACTACCAGAGTAGAAAGTGAAAATATATGAGTGTAACTGCATACCCTGGTGCTGAGCTACTTTCAAGTTCAAGAGATGCACGTTCCACGCTGTCGCACACTTCAAGCCTGTGAGAGGTGATGTATTAGCCTGGAACCACAGAAACAGAGCAGAACCGTGCGTCAAAACATCGGCATGAGTGAGTCGGAGTGAGTCTCAATCTGATCTAAAGAAGACCTGTTTGGACTGTTACTTTTTTGACTTTATGCATGAAAGAAGTGTTCTGCAGGCCAATCTGTCACTGTAAATTAAAGGGCGGCCATAAACACACGGTTCACTTGCTGTGGTTACACCATGCTCTAGGTATAAACAAGGTGGGCGTGTATATATCATGAATGATTGACATCTGTCTGTGCCTGTTTTTTACTGGCATTTGCTGATTTAAGCACAGCTTTGCCATTATTTTTACCTTAGCAGAGGTCTTATTAACCAGGTTGAACATGTGTATGCAAGCGTAAATACCAAAGTCACAACTGGACCTTTATGTCTTTGTTAAAGTTACTAACTCGAATTAATGTCATGTTGAGTCAGTGTTATTTTCAGTTACTCAACATACAAGGCTAGTTTTCATATTTAATTTATTAAAAGCTGGTGAGTTGTGAGTCTCATAGGTTTTCATAGCCAATTATTGTAAATCGGCTAAGCTGTCAGAAACTACCAAGTTCACCTCTTGCATAGATGTTAATTCTTTAAGATTGCATACCCATGCTCAATTATTGAAAAGACAGAGTCTACTGTTTCGCTTTGATGTTGATAAAGGTACTATGCCATTGTACACACAGCCTGATTCTGCCCATGTTCTGCCTTTGATTGGCTCTGACCCTCACATTTTTTTCAAATCCAACCATCTAAACCCGCTATCTAACCTTAAAGCTGGGGATACACCACATGACTTTCACAATCCTAACAGATTCTGAAAAGATACACCAACCCACTGGTTTTGGCAGATTTTTTTATGAGGACTTAAATACTGGAGATCGCACATTTGATGACCGTGCCAGATGAGGGACCACAGACTACATGACTTGTAACTCCAACTGAATGCAGCAAACTCTCATTAAAACACCTGCAAGAGTAAACAAACCACACTCCAGTCCTCAAAGTGGCGGTAATTCATCTGAAAGTTGTTTACCAACTGCCATTAAACAACAATATATGAAGAAGACGACCCACCTATCATCTCACCTCCTCTGTGTTCATTGGCTATATACAGTATGCATTTGCCATTGGGTCAGTGACCAGTATATACTATGCGACTGTGTCCAAAGTCGGCTTGGAAAAATCAAACGTTTATGCTCTGCCTTATGTTGGATAGAGTCTGTTATCCTCACACACTTGCAGATTTGAGTCTGTACCCTCATACACCTACAGATTTCTGTGCCAACTTGCCACACCAACTGCTTGCAACTAGTGATGACTGGTGTGGACTAGGATGGACTCGGCACGATTGTGAATCCTGTCTAAAGTTGTGTAGTGTATCCCTAGCTTCACCCTAACAAACCAATAAACGCTTGCTATCCAGAGAGACATAGGCAGGATATTTCTGGACATTTTTTGGACTAATGGAGTTTAGTTTTTGCTTGCTACTGGGAACAATGGGCAGTCCCCTGAAAAATACTGACAAAACAGCAAGTCTTCCTTAATAAAATAATCTAGCTGCCATTTAAGACATATTTTAAGGTAGTAGCTAGCAAGATAGCAGTTAAGTAGACTGACACCAACACTAGCAAGAACATTGGTCTCATACTGTCTGAAGAGTAATTGGCAAGTAATATAATGCATAGCCAACATTAATGTAGTAATTACCTTAATACTACAAAATTACTGATGAGATATTGTAAATTCATTAATATTGTTGCTTTGACAAACTGGTGGCAGAAAAGTCATCACAAATTATACAAAGCATTATTTTATAGACTCCAGTGTTTGCAGAAATTTGTCCTTTCCTTTGATGTCCCTGCTCTTGTATTAATTATTATATTTTATTAATTATATTGCAAATCCCTGCCACATGCTTTTGATGTTACAAATGCTCCTTTTGGAAATGTCAGGTGCAAGAATTGTGCAAAAACTGAGCAATTTATGACCCTTCTGTGTTTATGTAACATTGAAACAAATTTTACAAAGTAGCTTTTAGAGGTAAACAAGTATGATTTTGATCACAAGGTTGTTAAGGTATCAAGGTGCAGGGTCTTTTTAGAAGGAAAAATCTAACATATTGATTTTCAAAGTAAGTATTTTCTTTGAAACAGGCCTAAGTAGTTTCCCTGTTGGGGATAGTCTGCAATTAGTTTTCAATTCCACACTCTTCAGGATGTCAATACACAACTTTTGTGGCACAGCAGTAGGCTAATACATCAAGCTGAATATCCAATACCCTCAAGTGTATGTATCAGTGGGGAAGTGTCTTGCTGATGCATCCTTTTTTGCCCATCAATTGTAATTTCTTTCCCAACTTGATCTCTTCCTACTGCCTTCGTCCTTCTGCTCCTTTTGATCTCCCTCAACTTCAGTCACCAATCTACTTTTAACTTTTTCTGCTGTTGTTCATGTAAAACCTATTTTCTCAGTCATTTCATTCAAATCACTTGTTTATTAGGTTCTGCTCTCACTATATCCTGCCCACTGCCTTTTCGTTTCTTTCTGCTCCATCTCTCTCTCCTGGTCCCCAAGCTCACCTCTTCAAATGACAGCCCACTCTCCCATGACAGCTCGGGGCAACTCTGTCATCCCCTGTGTGTGTGTGTGCATGGGGTGTTGTAATGATATGATAGTGTTTGTGTGTATGTGCGCCAAGGTCCATATGGCCTCTCAGCGTCCAGTGTGAGTAATATAGTGGGAAAATTTTTATTGCATTTTCCTTTCCTGGAGTTTGTGTACGTATGTCCGCATGTGTGCATATATCTGTGTATTTTAATTTATTAACAAATCATCCCTAAGGCTTTGTTGTGCATGCATGCGAGTATTCTGTGGTGCCATGTGACAGATTTCTTACAAATAACAGCACTATGTGGCTGGAGTTAAATAATATCATCCATGACAAGGTGAAGCATTTCAACTCCTCTCCAACTTTCTTTCTGCTCTTCATGCATATTATAAGGGAACCTGAGGGTGGCCAAATCCTTGCATCCATTATTTGCAATGACAGATCTGAAATGTTGTGTAATATGAAACAATGTGTGAGTTCCTTTTTGATTTATTAAATGAAATAAATATTTAATTAATATTAAATATGTAAAACTTAACAAAATATAACAATATTTTATGATAAATGAAATAGTGAAGTATTAAGCTTATGTAATTAAAAGACACCTCACCTTGTTATGGTCACCTTGTTATGATCACTGTTATGAAGCCTTATGAGTGTTTATAACAATGATTATACATTGGCAAAGGCACAATGTAATGCTTTTCAAGTATGTTTATAATGTGTTACATCAACATGTTTCATAGGCATCATAGGAAGCTATACAGTTATATTGTGTTAGGCCCCAAAAGTAAGTTTATTTGACCCTGACAAGTATTTGAGGCCTGGGGCAGTCAGTGTTACTGTGGCATTAAAGCTGCAAAATTTACTTTAAAAAATGTGTGCTATAAGTATACTCCACATTTGCTGATTCTAGTATCTCAAAATGAGGATTTACTTTTTTCCCCTATTTGTTTGAATTTGGTTTTCTTTTTATTGGGAACTGTTAGTCAGAAAAAAAAAGGTTTTTAAAGTAGTCACTTTGGTCTTTTTTAAGATTTTGAATGACAGAGCACACAATCAAATGTACAATGACAATGAAAATACAGCTGCAGCCACACATTGAACTTGAGACTGTCTGTAAGACAGCAAAACAGCTGCCTCAGAGATGAACTACTGTGAACTTTGACCCAATGTGAAAGCAAAGATTTTTCATTGTCTCTCATAACTGCAGAGACGTGCCCACTCTTTATGACTTATTGGCCTGTTATTTTACTCTGTGACCTGAACCCTGGAGTGTGTGTGTGCGTATGTGCAGTGTATTCAGGTGGAAAATTTACTGTTTACAAGGATCTGTGTAGCACCATAAAAAAATAATGACACAGATAGCCAACACAGTGACATAACTGTAAATGTATTAGTTTGATAGTCTCACATGCATACTGTATTTGTGTCTCTGGAGTAAAACAGAGCTTTATGGGGACATGAGTAATAAGAGAACTTTATAGAGCATACTTTAATAGTAGTAGTAAACCTCATGACTGCTTCACACATTGTCTGCTTCTCCGCTGAACGACGGTTTTGTCTGTGTGTGCATCATCTCTCTTAAACTTTCCCCAGCACTGACATTGTTAAATTACAGAGGCTACTTTATATCAGACTTTAATCCAAACAATGCTCAAGCCTGCTGAAAGGGATTTTCTGTCATGTTAACAAAGTTATAATTAAATCATTTTTCAAAGTTAGATCAAAGGTAACTCTCCTTCCACATGTGGTTTCAATGCATAAACATTCATTTGATTTTGACAGAATATTAATATGTTTTCTTTTCTGGTCCTTGGAAAAAAATCACTGTCAGAGAATGTCAGTCAGGGAAAACTTCCCAGATGCCAAATGAGACAGAAATCATAATCTAGATACAAGTTTGGGGCAGGATACAGGGCATTCAGTCCAGTCAGAACATTGTTCAATACCATCAGTGTCACATGTCATAACCCCTCTATGTCCCGTGTTCCTGTGTTTCTTTGATGTCATCTCTTCTCAAACACAGGAAACATCAAATCAAGTCACTACAAAACTGAGTCATGATGAACATCATGAGTCCCTCTCCTGTCTTTTATCCTTTCCACTGCTAAATCAAGTTGAGTGACTTGGTGCATAAACAGAGTAGCAAAACGTATATGCTTTTTATTTTCTGCAATTGCGTGGTAGCTTTTGTCTCACTGAAACTCTTAAATTAAACTGGCCAATTGCTGACCTTTCCTCTCTGCTCTCTCTCATGCAAAGCACAATCAAAACTAGTGACTCCACCGCAGCTGACGCACCTGAAAAGCTGCGGCTTCAAAGAAACACTCAGAGGCACGAAATAACAAGGGAATATAGGTCAGGTCTTGTTTTCAGGTTGCGTGACACTTTATGCACTGCCTAAAATTATTTGCAGATAGATAGATAGATATATAGACAGAGAGATAGATAGATAAAGTGTTTTTCTCTTGTTTCTATCTTTGAAAGACATGGACACACACACACACACAAAGGTTTATGTAATAATGCCTCATATGGCCTCCTTCAGTTTACTAATGAGGCAGGGAAGAGCAATGGAACCTTTCCAAATTTGAGTTTTGGCCAGGGTGAATATTTTTAATGTGGTACTCTCAGTATTCTGACTGAGATGGAGGAGTCCTCAAAAGTAGGGTCACAGTTTGTATGGCTCACACATGCCTCTAACTTTGCAGGCATACATTTTACACAGCAGACAGGTCAAACTGTTTAGTATGTGAACATGAGTAACATGAACGCAAATAATCTTATCACATGTTGCTCATATGCACACATGTACTGCAAATGCACATCCTCACTCATACAGTCTTCTAATAGTTTAAGTGCTAAAGGAGAGCAGCATTTTAGTGAAGTATCCTTTTATTGATCCATTTGAGAGATTAATTATTCAGTCTAAACTGATTTTACTGCTAGCCATACTGTCTGACTTACTCATGCAGACATACGTACACACATGCAGCCTCTGTCACTCTGTATGTCACCTGGCGACAGGAGCAGCCGTGTGAACATTCCTACTCAAGTGGAAACGAAAACACTGTTTTACTTTTCACCCTCATCTGGTTGACATGTTTGTTGACCTGCATGTCCTGCTGAAATCAGTCTTTTGAAAAAAAAGATAAAAAATTTAACAGTGTAGTTGTAAGAGTTTATACCTTTATTTTCACTACTTTTCTTAATTTCCCTTAAATCAGATGCCACATGTGACTTTAAAGTGACTACGAGGAACTTTCAGTTTTTGTTGATTCTAGCGCCGCCTTTGGACCAAAGCGGTAGTGACACAAGCACCTACTGTCCTAAAGATCTTTGTTAGCGTGTGCCATGCAGGCAGAACTCGGCATAACACCGGCAACACGTGCATTTGTTTTGGAAGTGAGTGAAAGAGAGACGGCAGGATGGA
>JAPXVT010000027.1:13395006-13405131 GCA_029823135.1 Acanthurus reversus
AACCCAAAATAAAAACTCATTTGGAGATTTTTTTTTTTTTTTTTTTTTGAGTGCTCTGTGGCACTATTGTTTTATGAGGTCAGCTAATCTGGCACATTTAGAGATGAGCAATTATCTCAAGCTTAGCCTGAGTCTGACTAGGAGAGGAGGGAGAATAAAGAAAGGGTCGCAAAAGATCAAGTTATTTCTCATGAGGTTGCCGGCCCACTTGTTGACATCAAATGTGAATCAGAGAATATCCGAAGTGTTCAGGAATGTACAGTTAACGCCTTAAAACATTTGTAAGATTGTTGTTTTAATGTTGCTTAGTTCATGTTTCTGTGTGTCCTTCTTTGGCCTTCTGTTTGTCCTCCTTTGACTTTCTGATTGCTTTACTGTCTATCATCTGTCAGTGTTTCTGCTATCCATTAACTCAGATTCATAACGTGCAAATTGAAATCTTCCCTTCCTCACACATACTTCCATGACCCAGTGAAGGAGAGAAATGTGTGTTGTGTCAGGTTTTGTGTGTGTGGCAACCAGGAGACAGACAGGCCAATTACCCCGCAGTGACTCTTTAAGCCTGATCCCCCAGCAGATGGGTCACAGAGTGGTGGGCTAACCCAGACTTGGTGCACAGCGAGGGGGACGTAGAGGGGTTCATTGCACTCTTTTTCTGTCACCGAAGCCCAGTCTGGAACAACAAGGTCAGACATCCTGTCCTCTTAATCTCCTTTAGAGGTAGCCAGTGGCATGTCAACACACCTTAACATATCACACACATACACACACACACACACACACACACACACATATTGGACTCGTGTAAGTCTCATGTTCACAAACAAGCATAGGTAAAGCTTCACAAATATGTAGAGATAAGTCATTGTGCCTATAGACATTAAGATATAGACACGACAAGAGATACAGTATGCATGCATAACAATACAGGATGAACAACACATACACACATGGACGTTTTAAATGGATGCATATGTGCACAGAAAGACACAGAAACTCAGACAGACAACCAGGAAAAACAGATACATACAGTAAGAAATGCAGAAGGCACTTTGCAATCTTAGTCAACATTAACCTTTATACAAACACTCATTCATACACCAGTGACTGGGGCTTCTATACAAAGTGTTACCCTGCTGATCCAGAACACATCCACACTCAGTCCATTATAGCAGCTATCACGAATGATTTGGGGTTCAGAAACTTGTCCAAGGACACTTCTACATGCAGACTGGAGAAGCTGGGGATCGAACCATCTACCTTCTGATAAATGGACGGTCCACCATACCTCCTGAGCCTCAGTTGCCCCAAATGCCCTAAACACACACACACACACACACACACCCACACACACACACACACACTCCCGCTCTGTGTGAGCAGCATACTAAATCCAGTCTTTTAACTGTAACATTGCCTTATGTCCTTCAGCAATGTCCTCACTAATAACCTCTCCTCCGTTCTTCCGTTTCCTCCTGTGCCACTCCTTCATCTCCCCTTGTTCTCCTGTGAATTTTCTTTTTATCTCTTTTCTTTGGAAACATTAGAAAGGGGGAAGAGGGAGAAATGAAAGAACAGACACAATGGAGCAAGGGGAGGATACGGTCTTGGGATTTGTGAGTATATGCCAGTGTGCTTATCTTTTGGTTTGTGCAGTACTGTGTGAGTGTTCCTGGACCTCAATCTGTCTGTGGGTGTGTTTGCTTTTGTTTGTTCCTGTCTGCCTCTACTGTTCGACGTCACTTTGGGCCAACCGGCGGGCCTAAAGCAGCAGTCTGCTAAGGGGCCTCGAGGCACTCGAGCCCAACATAGGAACATGCAGAGCAACAAGGCAATCGCACACCATTTGTCCCTCACTTCCCAACAAAGTGAGAGCTATTATAAAAAATAAAATAAAATAAAGTCAGATAAGGCTTGCAGCCCTGTGCCCACACAAAAGGGAATGCTTTCACATATTATCCTCCTTTTTGACTGAATACAAGTTTCCATGCCAAGCAGTTTCTTCCGAGCAAATGCAATTTACCACTTTGTAATGGACTATATGGCCCTCGACAATGCCTGACATATAGAGGCCGTAACTAGACCTACCTCACATTCTGATTGATGCAGTCTTTTAGTTTCCTTTCATTTTAGAACAAAATGGAGATACTGATAGAGTTTTAGGCTTACCACAGAGGCCATTTTTTGCTTCCGACACAGGTCCTGCTAATTTTGACCGAATGCAAGTTTTCTCTTAAAAAATCGAAAAGTGCAAATGTGACAAATATTGCATTTGTTCTTCCCCTGTTAAACCTAGCTTTTCAGAATAAACCATAGAATGGCAGTGCACAAAAATGACTGCAAGTAAGTACAATTGCAGTACACATGTTACTTTACACCCCTATCTTTTTGTACTCCATATTTTGCCCTCAGTTAAGATTATCCAGTCTGCATTAATCACTGGCTATTCATCCATCCATCCAACCATACATTCATGGCTGCTTATCATATGCAAAGCACACACAGAGCCAGGGGCTGGATGTGAACTGGGTAGGTCAACAGTCTCTCACATGAATAACACATACAGTCAGCCTTTCACGGGTTATTTTGAGTCTTCCAGTCACCTAATTTGCATGTTTATGGAATGTGGGGGACAACCGAGCTCCCCAAGTAACATGGAGTAACACGAAAAGTCTATATGGAAAAACCCAAGTTAGCTGGCAGACACAAATCAATCTGCCATGAGGTGACAGTGCTAACTACTCATACACCACTGCCATATTGTTTATATCATCTATGTATAAAACTTAAGGCAGAATATGTCTTCTTATTCAGAAGTTATATTTTATGCTATTATAGGCATTACTCACATGCATCACTCCTTCATGAATCAGACATTATTCTGGATCAAAAAGGGTCAAAGAACAGTCATTCCATCTCTTAATTATCATATTCAGTTGAATAACTGTCAAAATTATGGCAATCCGCACACACACACACATACACGCACAAAACACTGCAATCAGTGAACACACCAAGCATCCTTGCTGATTATCTAAATAAACAGAATCTGTCTCAGCGTATGTGCTGCATTGAGTTGATGCTATAATTAGCCACCTAATCATAATCATTGTTACATTTCTCTCATTCGCTTCCTGTGCAGGGGGAAATCTTACTCCAATTTACGTCATTAAAGTAATTGCCCAACACTTGCTAACGCACCAGTTAATGCCAACTTATCGCTTATGCCAATCTCACCTCTAGGCTAGCTCTTATTTGCCATGATTGGCTATACCAATGGTAACTGAGCAAGACGGTGAGAGACACGGCAAAAGGTGCATGCTGGCTGATATGTACGCTGAAATTATGCTGTAATACACAAGAGTTTGGCCTTTTGTATGAGAAACATGTCAAAGCTTGGTTGCATTTGTTTCTATGTCTGTAGGTATGTGTGAAAAGAGACTAGTTGATATCTGGAGCAGATTCTGATTCACTCATCACTTATTGTGCTCTTGTTACAAGCCGGCTCTTAGGCTGCAACAAAAGATGGGGGTGTCAGGACGAGGTGATTACAAAATGACATTAACTTTATTTACAACAGAACCGAATAATAGATAAATGCAAAGATCAGGGTCAGTAATCAGTAGTATAAGCTTGTAAGGAAGCATGTGGGCGTGTGTGTGTGTGTGTGGAAACAAAATAAAAGAGCAGCCGCATCACCATGAGTGGAGCCAAGGTGGAGTGAGAGCATTCTGTACGGAGCGGGGGGGGGTTTATGATGGGGTTTCACCTGGCCCAGGTGTATCCCATCTCTTGATGACAACCCCGCCCCGACCAAAATCTGCAAAAGAAGGAGGAGACTAGCAAGCCAGCATGTACCTAGTGGCGTGGAGGGGTCGTCACAATATGAACAGGCATCATCTGTTGCATATATGCATACGTACATCATTAAAGCTGAATTTACCCATTGAGTCCAGTAGAGTGCTTTGCCTGTGGTTTCAACCAGATTTACAATATAATCTCTTGGTTCTAGTCTCTGTGAAGCTAACAATAACGTTTGGAGAGCAGGCATAGGCTCAGCTTGGCATTCAGTTCTTCTGAAAGCCCCACATGGACGATGAGTTTGTAGAATCCAGATCCTACACCAGACAGCAACATATGACTACAGAATGGAGAGAAAAGCAGAGATGGACATGTGTCAGAAGTGATAGATGGACTGATGAATGGACTGCATTTATATAATGCTTTTCTAGTTTTTTGACCAACCAAAATGCTTTACAACATGTCAGCATTCACCCAGTCCAAACACATTTACACATTATTAGCAGGTTGCTTCTCTACAAAGTGCCATCCTGCTTATCAAGAACTCATACACACACATTCACACCATTGGACAGCCATCGAGGTACTTAAACATGCAGACGGGAGAAGTTGAATAGAAACAACAACCCCCTAAGTAGAGGGCCTGCTTGACCTCCTGAGCTAGAGCTGCCCCTACTACAGCTAAACAGCTTCAGACCACGACATATTCTGTGACACAACTGCATTTTATCTACAGGTTCAAGGTTGGTGTCACAGGAAAGAATTTCGTAGATGGGCTGCATGTTTCTTAAATTTATCATACTTCTGTTTTTCGCTGCTGAGTCATGCACTCTTTATGGTTACTATAATGCACAAAAGTGAAGTTAGTGTAGGATACTTTGATTTATTAACAGTAGCAGTAATTGCATATGTAGACATTTAGAAAATACACTTAGACACTTAGTTTACATCCTCTGCAATTGCTTAAAGTCCACCTCAGTCAGTTTTTTCAAACATGCATTATTTGAAAATGAGGAGGAAATAAAAACGTTGTTTAGATTTCCCTCTCGATCTTGTCCTGAAGCATCACTGCACTTAATGGATATTTAAAGGAAAACTGCACTTTTTGGGGTTTAGCCTATAATCAACAATCCCTTTCTAAGACAAGAAGGTGAATGCCTTTCCTTTCTCTGTGCGTTCAGTAGGTTCCCAGATAGCCGCCTCACGCTGGCAGTTTCGCATGTTCAATGGAAGTAGTGGGGATACACTATTACAACCCTCTAAAGGCATTAAAACACATCTGAAAATATCCAGAATGCTTTATCTACATGCTGTGACCATGTGGTGACTGCCACATTCACGACTGTATGGTCTGACTGGTCACAGTGCTGTAACCCAGGCGCTGTGTCACTACACCCAGAAAAGAAGTTCTTTGGTACTTGCTCTTACAGTAACAATGTGTCTTTAGCATAGTTAGTGCATAGTGTCAATAGAGATTATCAGGGTGTGTTTTAGGGGCTTTAAAGGGTGATAATGATGTATCCCCACTACTTCCATTGAATGTGCAAAACTGGCAGCTATCTAGCAACCAACTGAATGCACAGAGAAGGGAAAGGCATCTATGTTCTTGTCTTACATCAGGATTTTGGATGAATAGGCTAAATTCTCCAAAAAGTGTAGTTTTCCTTTAAGGATTTTCAAATTCACATCTGAAAAAAAGCTATTAATCTGCTGTACATTGACATTCAATACAAAATAACCAAATTTGTATATTTTATTTAGTTTGCTGCCATTTGCTGTTTACAATTATGGACATATCAACTCCTACTATTGTGACATTTTCACTTCTTGTGCCTTCAACTGAAAGCTGTCCCACACCATACAAGCTTAAAAGACGGCCCTCCTTCAAACTTTTCCATTCATGTTTGAGTCTGTTTTCCCCTGTAGATAGTACCAACAACTGACTTTAAAACTCTGTTACAGACGTACACAGTGTTGGGTTAATAAGTGAGCATGGGTGCTCTCTGGGGTGGCTGTTGTCTCTGTGTTTTTCTATTTAGAGGATGATAGAAAGGGGAGAGAGACGAACAACAGAGAGAGCTGATGATGATGTCTTGCGTAGGTCAGGAGAGAAAGTGGGAGGGACACCCTAACCCTGAATGTCTATTTGGAGGAACATGTGCTCCGCTTGTGGTCAATTAACCTTGAGGGCTATTACTGTGTGTGGTCAGTTAAAGCACACACACACACACACACAGAGGAGACCCATGGAATTCGGAAGAGAGTAATTTACTGAAGACAGGCCTTACCCCTTTGCCCTCATGCTGTCTTTCTGTTTAACAGCAGCTTACAAGGAAACAAAAATGTACACACACACACACACACACACTCCGTCATTCTGTCTTAGCGACCTCTCTCAGTATCTCTCTTGCAACCTTGAAGTCTCATGCAAATACAAATATGGGCTTTTGCAGTCATAGTTGATTTGACCGCACTGTATTTTGACACATTCACATGTGAAACGAAAATTTTTTTGAAGTACCTTGATTGTCAGTGATGTAATAACCCAAATAAATAGAAACATATACATATACATATACATACCAGTAGTATTTGTACTGAAAGAACTACATTTCATGGCAACACATGCAAACTTTTTGCCTGGGCCCAGACCTTTAAAAAATCTGTCAGTAGAACTTGGCAGAGTGGGCGGATTCAGTCTAGCATTGTGACAAGTAACAGCAGTTTCTCCTCAGAAAAACGAGACAGTCCAATTAGCGCAGCAGGGGACTAACGTCGAGCAAATCAGCGTCATGGGCGGCACTAATGTCGTCATTTGGTTTTAAATAGTTGTTGAGCACTGTTTGGTTTTCTGTAATTTCAACGACATAATTTGAGGCAGAGGTGGGTCATGCCCTTTGGAGATGGAAACAGAGTGCTAACAAGAGTTGACAATTCTGTCTGATGTCAGTGCGAGCAACCTTTCACGCTCATACTCAATGATACACTCAATGACCCTTAGAGACACCACTTATTGTGAAGAGTTATGTACTGTGATTAAATACAGACACAGCTCTGCTTCAGTAAGGTGTCATTTATTAAGAAATTCAAGACCAATGATGATAATCAAAAAGGTCTATCTTTTGATCTTCTTTGCTTACATCTTTCTATATGTTAACTACTTGGATTTAGCCAGAAATTAGAGGTGAGTGCTTTGTCTATACAGAAGTAATCAAGGAAAAGAGAGCGAGAGAGGATGGCAAAGGTATTCATGTAAAAAATAGAGCTATAGAAAGACACACTATATTTATTTTCCTGTCATAGCCCAGTGTCTCCATTCGCCGACCTCTGGAACAGTCGTAACGGTCACTAGTCACAACGGCTGCATGCAGAACCTTTTAAATGCCGCCACTCCAGCCTCCCTGATTTATTAGTTGGCTTTTAACCCTAGCTTGCATGTGCAGCCATAATTCTGTTTGTATAAGTCTATAACTATTGTGGATGTGTGTGTCCACGTATGTGTGGACTGCGACCTTGAATGGGCAGCATATCAGTGTTAAGCACTGGTGGCCTGCGTTCACCTATGCTTTAATCTACAGCTTCACCCCGTGTGTGGCCCATCACCGAGAACTGAGCAGAAAACTGTGTGTGTGTGTCTATGTGTGCATCTGTGTTTGTGCGTGGGCTGCATGGTGGACAGACTGAGGGAATAAAAGCGTATTTATCAGATTTATTGTATTATACTCACTGTGTAGAGGCAAGCACACTCATACTCCCACTATAATAAAATTGTAGACATCATAAACTTGAATTTGCAGTGTTCCATAAGACCCATAAATTTAATGCCCAGTTCTTGTCGTCAAAATATGAAGTCCTGCAGTTATGTTATCGCATTTGATGTCAACTCTCATGAGATATCAGAACAAACCAGGTATCTGGCATTAATGCAGGCTAGTTTTGTTATAACTTTTCAATGTGTGTACAGGCAGCAGATGCTTTCTCCATAACGATCCAAGTTTAGCTCTAATGAGCGGCACATCCTAATTGATTACAATCAGCACCAATGAGACAAATCAACCCACCACAACCTGAGCTCCAACCCTCTTTCCTCCCTCTGGCTGCTTTGAATCCCCTCCAAGTAAACAAAAGTGAAAAGAGAGGCAGGAGCAGTAAGCAGGTGGAAACAAAGGGGAGAGGAAGGTGTGCAGATGGAGGGAGAATGAGGGGAAAAAGCTAATGAGAAAAGGATCATCACCAGGGAAACTCACAAAGTAGGATAAAGAGGAACAGGAACAATATTACTCATTTGGATTTCGTCATTTTAATGTGGTGACCACATCCATGAAGTATACACAAACCAAAAGAAATACAAGATGGCAGGTTGTGTTTATGTGCTGCTTTGTCAGTCACTGAAATACTCCATCTGTCTCACCTACTTCTTTTGAACTCCTATTATTTGCACAACCTGTTTCAGGAATATAAAGACTTGAAATAAAGAGAGTAAAAACGATTTTGCACAAGAAAAATGAAAAGAGACTATATCAAGGCTTTGGTGTTTAACTATTGTCCCACAACATGACACTCCGACATGGCTGCACTTCAAATGGAGAAAAATAACACTGAAGCTTGTTTCTTCATCCTCCTCTGCCCTGCTCTCCTTCCTTGATCACCTCCTCCACTTCTCTTTGATTCATTCTATTCCTGTAACTTTCCTTGTCAGTGCACTGCATGTGCTGACACATGGTTCTTTGAAAGACACTCTTCCCAGCATCTCAGAGTAAATACAGTATGTGATGATCGTGTGTGTGATCCTTTCATCACTCTCAGAGTAACATGCATGACTGCAGCTGATCGAAGACAATGACACCAGGGACACACACTTGCGTGACCCTACACATCCACACACACAAGCGCACAAGCACACACAAACACACTTGGTTTGTGACACTTCCACTACTGTCTCAGCTTTTTATAAGCTTTCTACAGTAAGCCGTCATGTTGATGTTAATCTCATTCAACATTTTCTTTTTACCGCAAAATCTTTTCTCTGACATGCATGGAGAAACTCCATAGCTGTTTACCAAATTCTCCATTTACTGAAGCAACAAAGTGTTGGTTCCTGTAATCACATAGAATAGTACCTGGCATATTGTTTTTGGTTTTTATTTTAGCACATCTGAAAGGTATCAAATCCATTTATAATAAATATGGCTTAAATGCAGTTTGTCGTGCAAACATGCAGTGGTTTTGAACAGACTGGAAAATTTCTTTTCCTTCTGTCATACACACAAAAAAAATGCAGTTCATCACATTTTGCAGTGTTTATTTTTTCAAATTTTATAAACTACTATTTATATTTACCGTGTCTGTGTTGTGGTTACTGTGCCTGGATTTACCTGCCTGCATCCTCAGTGGCCTCCAGAGGGAATCTAGGAGGACATTTTGATGTAGTTTACAACTCAGTAATGAGGATTTTTATATTCATCTGATCTGAGACCCCATTATGAAATAAGAAAATTTTGGCTCATATTGTTGATATCATTCAGCACTGCCACTACTGTTGATAAATAGACTGGATACTGTCAGTGCTCACATTTATGAAGTTCAGGCTGAGAGTGCAGTAAATTATCTATATTGCATCCCCTCTTGAGAGCTCAATTGAAGGGAGTTTTAGGATGATTCCCCATCTCATCTTATCATCACTCCCTCTCCTCTGCGGCATTCCGATCTTCTCCCCAGGTCTTTATCTAACTGGGTTTTCTAAATCTCACACACAACAAAGCTGATTTATGACAGTCTTTGCTCTTTTTTGCTCACTTGCTTTCCACTCCACAGTTTGCTTTGTCATGTTTTTTCTTCCCTTCTTATTGTATTAGCAGGAGACAAGTAAAGGATTTTAAAAGTCTTGATCACAGACTAAACAACCCCCTACACACAGTCACACAAATCCTAGTCACAGGGAGGTTGTGATGTTGTGCTGCTTAGTGCTTTGTGTCACGTAGTCAGGCATTGGCTTTAAGTCCCCCGTTTCTGTCCCATATCTCGTGCATTGCTATTGCATCTGCCAGAAGAATCATAATGTACTTTGGCAACCACTGTCAGTAAACAGGTCTGGCTTTGTCACACATTCACTAGCATATCTACAAATAATAAATGACAATAATATGACATCAGCAACAGCAACAACAACTGCTACTACTACTACTACTACTTCTACTAATTATTATTATTATTATTATTATTATAACAACCACATCAATTAATAATTAACAACAACAGCAACAACAAAAATAAAGAAACAAATAAAAACAAAACACACATATATATATATATATATGAACACAC
>JAPXVT010000027.1:13588252-13599458 GCA_029823135.1 Acanthurus reversus
AGCAGAAGAGTAACAGCAGTGAGCAGATGTGCAAAATGAAAATCAAATGTCTGGAGCAGAAGGTGAAGAGCTGGTCCCTCGAAAAGGATCATCATCTGTTCTTTGGAAGTATTTCAGATTTAGGGGAAGTGATGTTAAGCAAGAACAAATCATATGCAAAGAGTGCATGAGACTTGACTCTGCACGGCAAAGCAAAACAATTTGTTCAACCATCTGAAAAAACACCACAACTGCAGTACGATGAACGATGAAGGCCAAGAAGAGTAACGTGACCTCACTGAATCCCCGTCCTTGTCCAGCATCAACATCCATAACAGCGACGCTGTATGGCACGTCACTTTAAGTGAAAGCAGTGCTATGTTGTTTTAATTTGGGGTAAAAGGTTTTGGTACAATTTCATTTATATTTTGCTTCTTGGAGATGCATTGTGAATAATGACTAGTCTTATTTTGATGCAAAGATCTACACATTACATTAGCAGGAATGTAGCACAAAATGGAAGCGAAAGCAGTGCTCTGTTTATTTAAATGCGAAAGTGCAAAAAAACATTTTGTCCCTAAAATCAATGAATAATTGTTATAAAATAATCGTAATCTCAATATTGATCAAAATAATTTTAATAATCATTTTGGTCATAATCGTGCAGCCCTGTCTAAAAGATAATTAACCTGCAATGTTTTAAAAACCCTGGAGGTCATTAAGGACCTCATATGAATGGGTTTCTAGAGTCCCCACGGACTTTTCTTACCAGATTAAAACATATTTTGTTCACTAAATGATTAACATATTTCCCAAACTGCACATCTATCTCCAATTAAAGAAGCTGGCAGCCACATTTTTTTGTGTGTCTGCAAACATTGCCAGTTTGTCATCCTGTTGGAAAAGCAACATCCTGAAAGTAGCCGATATTAATATATGAGAGGTACAGACTAGAACTAAATGTAAAGAACAACTTGAACTTCACATCACAAATCAAAGATGGAGTGTTTTGTACACAGGTATATCAAGACTGAAGACACTATTTGACCAATTATTTGATTATTAAATTTGCAGTCATGTTTTAAGCTAATCAGTGTGCTAAAAAAAACAGCTGCCTATCTGCCTGTCAGTCCAAAGCCAAGAAAGGAGGAATACACTCGTTTCCTTGAGGAGGTTTGTTTTTCGCTTTCAGCATGCTGAGGTGTAACACGCTAATAGAAAAAATGAAGACATTAGCTTAAAAGCTGCTTGCAATTCTAAGTTCAGAGTTCTTTTTGTCTTGTGTCTCAGACTGCTTAAATTTCACTGACTGGTATCAAAACAAGGAATTCAAAAATTATGCAACAGAAATGTCTCCCTTTTGAATACAGATTTTATTTTATCGTTTATAAAGATAAAATTTAGGGCCTGACCAATATATTGGTTTACTTATAGTATCCGCCAATATTGGCTTAGGCAAAAATATCGGCATCGGCATATATGTTCTCCGATTAATGCCCTTATGAAAACTGTTTTTAAAGAAGAAATATTTAAGAAAAAATGCTTGGACTAGTTATTTAAATTGATGTAACCACATAGTTTGTCCAGCATAGGGCAGTCCATTATATCATTAGTAATAAGTGAAGTGTTTACTGTTTAGTGCACTGATGTGTGGAATAAAGTTTATTAGATATCCTACCTTTATTATATACAGTATCTTTATCACACATATTTGATAACCACATTCAAATTATTAGCCGATATATCAGATATCAAAATATTCTTACCCCCTAATATCAATATACATATCTGTGGGAAAAAAATAAAAGAAAGAAGGAAAGAACGAAAGAACGAAAGAGAGAAAAACGTATGTCTTCTTCATAGAGTGTCACCCCCCCTCCCTACTTTTTTTCTTTTTTTTTCTTTACTATTATACCACAGATACAGAAGATGGTATATATACTGATCATATAATATTCCGATAACACTATTCTGATGTATCGGCCGATATTCTTTATATAAAAGTGTTACCAAAAAAAGACATTTTCATTCAGTTCAATTAGGTTCATCTTATTCATTTTCATAAGTTGGCCCAGAGGTTCAGGTTCAGCTGATTTCTTCTTTTAAACTGGCTACATCACATTAGAGGGTTCTTTCTTGACCTTGAATAATCACATCTCATACAATCTTTGGCTGATATGCTATCGAGGAGTCATTTGTCAGTGGGTGCCTACCAGCAGAGGTGCTTGTGAAGCTGTTGCATGCCAGTAATGATAAAATAAAGACAGTAACGTCAGCTGCTAAGATAACACACCCTATGTCCTTGTTTGTGGTGGAGACAACATGAAGAAAACTGAGAAAAGGCTCTGTGGTTTTCTCCTTTTCACTAAAACATCCTGCAAAGACTTCAACACTGCACACCCTCTGCTTACCATAATTAGCCTTCAACATCACTAAAAATAAAAAACACTTCATTTTAAATACAGGCTACCTGTATCCAAGCACAGGTCGACACATTTAAATGTACAAAATAGAGATACAACAGGGAATAAAATAAAAACATGAAAGCCTGATCATGTTTATGATGATCATGGTCGGATTGTGGATTTGGTTAAAACAAATACTTTGTTAAGGTTTGGGATCTGGGCATGGTTAAAAGGAACTAATATTGAAAGTCTTTGCAAAACGAATGAAAATCAAATCAAGACAGATTCTCCCACCACAATACTCAGTGACCTGTCTCCGAGAATCTCCAGAGAGCCTTCACTGAATGAACATGTCCACCATTACATTCCCCTTTATCCTGAGAAATTAGCAGATATGTTCAGCATTGTTTTGCAAAGTGCTTTTCACATTCCTTTCTTTCAGCTTTCGACAAGAAGCTGAGCGTTAAAAGACCACTTTACACTGAGAATAGCACGAGTATTAGAAAGGGAATTAAAAAGGGTTGGTTTAATGGCCTCAAGAAAATTGCAGGCCACATGAGACCCCCCTTTGGTTCTGCTTCCCTGGAGCTTTGACTGACAGCTCCGGTGCCGCAATTGTGTCGCTCCCGTGCCAGCAGACGCTGCTCTGGCTCTTGGTTTATAGAGACAGCTACAGAGAGAAGGACTATCTGTGACAAAACCAGCTCTTTGTGCTGCACTCCCTGGCACGTCCCAGGACAGATGTACTATTCACCTCCCAAAATCAGCAGCCATGTCACAAATTGTTACCATTGTGAGGAGTCACAGCAACCAGGGATGTAGTAGAGGGTAAACTTGCAAAGAAGCCAGTTCAGCCATCTTTGTACATGCAGGGATTGAGTGCAACACTTTTGTAGCCTGACACAAAGAGGAGTGGGAGTAAAAAATGCCAACGTGCAGACACAGACACAGTGTACAACCTGCCACTGCAAACCTGCAACCGTTTATTTTTCTCCTGCTTAAAAAAGTGATGTAATGACATGAACAAACACACATATGCCTCTTGAGATCGATCGATGCATAGATGGAAGCATGTCCATTAGCACACGCTGTGTGATACATATTCTGTCCAGTAGGAGATTTGCTAAAGGAGAAGTTCAGTGTTTTGCACATTAGGCCCCATCATTCAGATTCAGATAAACTTTACTGTCCCCTGGGGGACATTATAGTTTTAATTATGATTATATACAAATGTAAATAGCGATATTAAGATTAACATTGCAGTCTTGAGGACACAAGCTCATTGCTGACGTCTTTGTTAGCTGAGAACAGCAGAAGTGGACGGGCACTGAAAGTACTTTGACAATCCATAGAAAAACACAGTAAATGCTTGTTTTTGAGAAACTGGCCAAACGTTTAATGGTGTTCACTTAAGTAACGACACTAAAACATGAAGTTGAACAACAGCTAATAAGTCGGAAACAGCTGTTTGTTTGTTTCCTAAAGCTGAAAGAGCTGCTTTTGGGTTATAAGCCATTGTTTAGCTTTTAATATGGATAAAGGTTAGGCAATGTGTTTAATATGCTGGATGTTTGTTTTTATTTTTTATGATTTGTTTTGTTAGGATTACCTTAAGGAGTACAACAGGAAAAGGTGACATATTCAAAAGTAAAACTGTCTGCAAACCAATAATGTTTGAATAGAAAACCTGCTCTGTAATAGCAGCTCGTTCTGCTCTGAACTGCAACAACCATCACTTTCATACAAAGAACAATCGGAGTTCAGATGAGAGCATCAATATTTTGTCTTTTCGGTGTGTTTCTGATTTTACTGTTACTGTGTGATTCATGCTTGTTTCTTTTTCAGTGTTTGTTATGCTATTGTTAATTTTCCCAGAGGGCAGAAGTTTTATCTGAGTTGAGTTGGGAAGCTTGAAGTGGTTGCTTGTTCAGCCCTTTTTTTCTTCTTCTTTGTTTTAGATAAAGAAGGCTTGAAAAGAGACACAGTCACAGGGAGAACGTTCTTGAGTAAATCACCAGGGTAAACAGGAACAAGCTGCATATTGAATTATACATCATATCATAATTAGTGGTATGTGATGTGATTGCTGGAATCTCATTCATTAAGGTAAATATTCATTCTGCTTGTCTGTCTGTGGTGTCTTGAATTTATGGCTGAAAAATAAATTGAAGCACTCATCTTGAATTGCGTGATCATTGGAGAGAGTAAGATAAATATTGGAGAATAACAAAAATGGCTCAAAAGTAAAATTGTTTTAAATACGAGTTCATCCAACAAAGGTCTCTCAAAAAACTTATTTCAACAAAAGGACAACCAACTGCAAAAGGATTGATAAAATTAGTAACACAGCTGAGAAACCAGGGTCCAAAATTAACATCTGTCAAGTGCCAAATGTGGGTACATTTGGGGTTTGGCAGATAAATAGATTGAGGTCAGATGCCAGCTGGCTGGTAAAAAAAAAGATTGCAATCCCCGGTACACCGACTTTTTACATGAGAGAAAAAAAACCCCAAAACACTCACTATGCCGTGTTAAGTTGCTGCTAATGCTAACTGAACATTTACCACTGCTGCAACTTCACATTAAAAGCATTTAACTGGCTAAATGCGAGTTGACTTTTATTTTGAAGTAGGCTAGTCAAAGGAAATACAATGTGTTCAGTGGCTTAAATACTGATTGCCATTAAACACTATCAATCCACTATGAAATGTGTTTTCAGAGCAAAACCATTGCCATTTTTTGCATTTGTTTACAGCAGATCAATTTTGAATATTTTCGTATCATCTTTGGAAGTAATGTAACAAGAACAGAGCTGGTTGATTAAAAGCTGCAGACTGCAGGTGAGCTAACTAACTCCACTGTCAGTCAAGTTATCAAGTTCTCCATTAGCATCTCGAATGTTGTGAACTAGGTGCTTTCTGTGTTTCTTTCTACGTGCTGGCCATGATAACAAGAAGCGCCTCAGTCGAGTTTGCATGCTAAAAACGTGAGGTCAGCATACAAATGAACATACTGTCGACATACAAATGATCATCCAGCAGTGAATTACATTCTTACTTCTCTGATAAATGGGTGTATCACACACTCTGTGTGCGCTTTTTGTGCGGTGCATATCTATACGCACCACAGGTAGTGAGTCAAATGTCTGGTTTTAATAGAAATTGTAAGGATGTTATGTTTTTTATGAAACTCCTAAATTTTTCACACACACACACACAACACAAACAGCACGTACTTCATAGATTCTCTTGAAACAAAGCAGAACTGGTGAATGGAAGAAGGTAACTGACAGTAAAAAACAAACAGCCACCTCCGAATTCATGTATGAATACAGCAAACGAGGCTCTCTGCAAAGTCGTTAACAATGTTTCCTACACTGTCAAAAACAAAGAACCTTGTACAGTCTGTCCTCAATTACTCCATTTGTAGATCCAAAACAGCTCTGCAGGAGGTTTTCATTTCATTCAGCCTGTTGTAATTTTACTACCAATACATCACCTTGCAAATGAACAATCTGTTTGCCAACGATGTTTATACTTTATAATTAGTAAAGCTAAACTGCTTGTTTTCACTGCAATCCATTTTAAGTGTTTAAGCGTGTGTGTGTGTGTGCAAACATTACTATTACCACAGTTGCAAACCATGTGTCGTGGTCTGTGTTTTGAGTCCAGTTATGATGGTCATTATGGTTTCATTTTGGTGTTTGTTCTCATCAACCATTTGTTGCTACTTCAGGTCCTTGTTACTTCCCGCCCTTTTTGATTATTTATGAGTTTCACCTATCCTGCTTTTGTTTCCTCTCCCTTTTGCATTGGCCAATATGTCTGCTCCTTTGGTTTTTGTTTGCTTTTATCGGTCTCTAATTAAAGCTCGCCATTTGTTTTCCTTTATGTAATGTTTTCAGTTTCATCCCTCTTCATCACGTCTGACAGACTTAGGACAGAGTTCCTCATGTGAACACATTCAGGTTACACATTTTTGCTTTTCTTTATATTTATCTCCAACATCTCATTGCGTCTTCTGTCAGTCACCTTCTGTCTGTTTTCTGACTGCTGAGTATAAACACAAACTCCATGCCTCTTCCTGGGATCAATTTTCAAGATGTAAGAGTAATTTTAAAAATGTGGTAACATGAACTTATCTAGGAGTACCTATACAAAAACAGAAGCAGCTGTATGTTCACATCCATGTGCCCAATTAGACGGATATATATATATTTTTTTTAAATCAGATGATTATTATATTGAGCTGTAAATATAAGCAGACAAGTTTTAAAACAAAAAATAAGTCACCACGTAGCTAAGAACAATGTAGACAACAGCGGAGAAAGTAGAGCACACACAAATACAATAGTTGTGAGAGGCATTGGAGAGGTCGAACGGTGAGGCAGTTACAGCATATTTAATGAATACAGAAACTGATTTTTAAAAATCCATAGAAAGGGGAGAGAATAGAGAGTCATGTTGCACCTCTGGGGTGTAGAGGATATCTTTCTTCCATAATGGATATGTAAACACACACACACAAGCCTACAGATAGAAAACTCTATTAAACCATCAAAAGTCAGATCCCTCTCACAATCATCTGCCACTTAATGGAGTAAATTAATTCATCATATTTAAAGAAAGAGAGAGACACTGGCACTCAGTGAGAAGGTTTTATCTGTCTTCAGGTAGGTGGGGATGTGAGGGTGCAAAATAGGAAGAGTTGGGACGAGGGAGGGAGGGAGGGAGGGGGGAAGGGAGAGAGAGAAAGAGAAGAAGAGATAGAATTGGATTTTTAGAGAGATGGCAGCTAAATGAAGCCGTTGAGTGTGGTACAGATGGAGAATGGCTTCAGACACAAGGTAATTATTTCCTGGCTGGTGGAGTAGAAGGAGCAAGGGCTCTTTCATTAACTGGCTGTTCATTACTGATGGATAGAGGGGATGGACACATACACATAGGCATAAGCGAGCATGCATAGTCGGACGGGCACACACACATGCTTGCTTCCAGCGCGCGCACACACACACACACACATACCCTTGTGCAGATGTACATGCATTCACAACTATTTAATCAGTCTCATAAAATTTTCTAGGATGGACACTTTCAGTCTGGAATGCTGATTAAGTGATGTAGACGTGGAAAATATAAAGAATGTGTCATTTTCTTCCTCCACTGATGAAGATGAATATCTTTTAAAGGTCAGAGTTAGGGTTATGTAATTAAAACCAAATTGCGTAAGGTGAGGATTCATTTTAGGAGTCACTTAGGCAACTGATTTCTTTGCAATTTGAGGGAAATTTTGAATTTTGGTTCCTGCCAAGAGTCTGCTAAGAAGATGAGAAGACCTGAAGCAACTGGCAACACAAAGACTTGAATCACAGAAGCAGGCCCCACTTGACTAAATGGAAAACTGATTCTTCTGGTTTTGAAATTGCTGGTGGATTTTGTTGCCTTTGGTAAATAAAATATTTACATTTATAAATTTAGTTACCTGAGCCCATTCTTATTCTTAATCTTTGTAACAGCCTTTGGTGTATCATACAGACACAGAAGAAACCTGTTGGCATCTACAAGAGACTCTCCTGGCTTCCGTGATAGTCAGGGTGGAGAGGAGGGCCACATATCCAAATTTTGTTCAGGAAACGAGTGAAACGAAAGATCTTGTGTAAGAACTGATGAAGCTTCTTGGATGAGAGGTGAAATGTCTTCAAGAAACGTGAAACAGTCCAGTTGCTCACGATTTAGCACTAAGAATAACCCTTGCTGCCGGTCGCTGTACGAGCATGCGACCAGCAGCAAGGCGTTTCTTGTGGAATCTAAAGTTAAGTAACCATGAACTGGATGACTGAGAATCTTCACCAACATGTCTTCTCCTAAACATGACCACCCATGTGTAGCTGTTTTCCTAAGTCTAACACCATATTCTTTTCCCTTAACCGTACCAAATTGCAGCCCGTTCAAAATGTAAATCACTTGTTTAAAAAAGAATGTTAATCACATGTTTAGAAAGAACGTAAGTCACATGTATTAAAAGAACTTTAGTCAAGTGTTACACAGAATGTAAGTCATTTGTTAAGAGAGAATGTTTTCACTGAGAGAACGTATTCATGTGAATAGAAAGAACGTAAGTCACGTATTACAACAGATTGTAAGTCATGTGTTAAGAGAGAACCTAGACCACATGTTAAGAAAGAACGTATTCATGTGGTTAGAACAAATGCAAGTCATGCCTTAAGAAAGACTGTAAGTCATGTTAAATGAGAACTTATTCATGTGTTTAGAAAGAACGTAAATCAGATTATGAGAAATTATGTATCACGTGTTAAGAAAGAATGCAGCTCATGCGTTAAGAAAGAACATTTGCCACGTATCTAAAAGGAACATAGTCATGTGATCACAGAGAATGCAACTCATGCATTAAGAAAGACTGTAAGTCACCTGTTCAGAAAGAACGCAAGTCACATGTTAAGAAAGAACATGAGTCACGTGTTATGGGTTTCCACATCGGAAATACTATTCTTGCCTTGACTATCCACAGTTCGGTAAGACGTTGGTACCAGCATTGAAGTCCATCAAGTGCTTAACCGACACACTATATAAATGTCTGCATAGAATCACAATGACATTTGGTTTTAGAAATGATAACACACACAAACAAGTTGATAGTGTAATCTGAGCAATTTGACGTATGAGTCTCAGAGATAAGTGGACACTCAGAAAATAGTTGCATTAGGTTCATCAGTTTAAAAGGAGATTTGGAGCTTTAAGTCGAAAGGATGGAGAGAGAGTCGGGCGGGGGGTAAGGCAGCCTTGTTTATTCCTCTCATAAAGGGCTTGTCAACTCTGTCAGCCCAGAGGAGAGAAACCAATTTGCAAGCTGACACCTTGTGACGTGTGCATGTGCGTGTGTGTGCATGTCAATGCACAACCGTTCACACAACTCCCCACCAGTTAGCAAATATGCTACTGATACACACATGTTCGCAAATGCATGTACGCACACAGAGCTCAGGGAAAACATAGATGCCATGCATGTATACAGATTTGACAGTATAAAATATGAGACCTGCAGACACATTGGCTGCACACATATTCACACACCCACACTTAGACAAACAAGTTATGAATCTGAATGCAGATGAGTGCCTGGATGAAGGTTGCTGCAGGCTGTCCATTTAGGAGAGTCATCACCCTGTTTCCATCGATGACACCTGGAGACACCACAGTCACTTTTCATCTATCCCAGACACCTGAAGACAGAAAAAGAGACAGGGCGAGAGAGAGGGAGAGACAGATATTCAGAGAAAATGAGAAAGAGAGAAAGGAAAGAAAAATGAGCAAATAAAGCTCTTCGAGTCCTGCATGCATATGTGTTTTAGTCTTTCTTGGTGTGTGTTCGTGCTGCCGCCTAAGCACTGTACTGTCAGTTTTATTGTATATAAATGCCAAGGGTGAAAGATCATCTCATTATAATACCCACTGGCCACAGCTTATTCTTCTATTATGTTGCTGCTCAAGACTGTAAAATGTATGTCTGTGCATGTGTTGAAGGGAGAAAGAGAGATACAAAAGTAAGGAATTAATTGTTTTACTCTTTGAAACTTTTCAAAACTTGGTTCACTGTTGGCATTTTGTACATATCAAGTTTGGTGTGGATTTCATGTTTGTTTTTTACAGGGGTAACTATCTCTAGAGTCTTTGAGCCTTTGAATAAATATTCTCAACAATCAGTTATGTTCTATGGATGAGAAAGCAGTTAGCAAATTTGTATGTCTTTGCTTTAAGGCCATTTTCGGTGCAATAACTAAGAAGTCAGAGCTACAACAATATTTACAACAATGTATTATTGCTAAGAATTTGCTCTACCAAGATTTTATTTTTATTTTTAAGAAAGTCCCAAATTGATGTGCAACATCTCCTTAATGTAAAGCAGTCCCATTTTATTTTACAGTATTGTAAAACTGATGGAGTGACTAATAAAATACATTTGACATTGAGGGTTTTTTTTTTTTTAAATAACAAAATAAGTTGAATAAAACCTCACATGTAGAGATGACAACCTTCACATTTCTCAAATAAGAATCTGTGCTTTGTTTTGCTGACTGATAATACTATTTAGGAATATTTTCAGCATTTACGGAAACAGATAGATCCACAGTGACAAACGTAGGTAAGGCAGTAATAGAGTGTGTGAACATTCCTTAAGCATCTAAAAGGTACGTCAATGTGTAATTAAAAGTTTCTTAAGTGCTACATTATTCGTTGAAAACAGAACAAGAATAAGATCCAGTTAAATGATCAGGGCCAGAGGTTGTGATGGAAACAAAAAATAAACATTTTCTCTAAGCATTAAAAATGTAAAAGGCAAAAGCATCATTTGATAGCTCAGATTAGGGAATAAAGAATACTCCACCAAAGACGGTGCATGGGGAAGTCAAGACATGAAGGCATTGGTTTAAAGGTACATTAATGTTGCACCCTTATCTGTTTCTAGGTTTTTAAAAAATGGCTTGAAGTCGATGACTGCAGCCTATGAGACTTACTGAGAATCGGCTGTGTCTGTGTAAGACCGCTAAAATTTTCATGTGTGTTATTATATGAAAAAGACGGACACAGAGCAAAAAGACGATACTGTGACCTCCAACATGCCCCGGAGAACATTGCAGCTCACTGAAAGACTGCCACTATGGCCGATGCGTGCACTTCTGCTGCTCTAGGCGAAAACCATTTGTGCCTCTGTTTGCAACACCATACAGCAGCAACACACAAATGTGAATATACCATGTACATAAAGCAAATAGTCTAGTGCAACATGTGCTCAAAGTATTTACA
>JAPXVT010000027.1:13722223-13737280 GCA_029823135.1 Acanthurus reversus
TACTAGTGCGGGGTCAACTGTAGCCGTTTATCTAATGTTGGGTGGGTTAATATGACGATTGGCAGAACAGCATTGCTGGTCAAGATTTCAAAAGAGTCATACATTGTGTTTCTCTGCTCCAAAGGATGCCTGCGAGATTGTCCGAAGTACCTAATGGGCCGAAAAAAAACTCAGATCAAACTGTAACTAGACAGCGCTGACCAGACATGAATCAAGATTCTGTCACTGCATTGTCTTTTCCCTACTTCAGATGTTTTCATGTGAAAATTCAGATCTGTCTAAACTCAAAAAAAGGCTTTATGCTGAGCGCTAAATTTACTGTCAGTGATTCATGACTTTACTCTGTATTCGGATTTTGATAAGAGATCTCAGTTGAACTGCTCAAACCAGATTTGTTGTTAGCATATCAATGTTGCCCAAAAAAGACCAGCTATCAGCTGAAAAATGAATTTTTTATGTCAAAATTTGTACTGTTATTCCCTTCCTCCTTTGGGTGTAGTTATTGTTGTTTGCAGTAACATTTTTAACATTGCTGCCTCGTTTACAGGTTGTTCAAGCATGGATGTGACCGTGGCAAATAACATTAATGCACTGAATGGAACGACTGTCAAAATCCCCTGCATATTTACGTCCTGCTATAAGATTGATACTACGAAGTTTGCCATGAACTGGACCTACCAAGAAACACTTAACGACACAGAAGAGATGGTAAAATGGCTACTTTTTATTCAGTAAGGGTGTCTTTATTTAAAACTGTTATTAACTCTTTTTCACTCTCTTTGTAGTTCATGACATACTCTCGGAAAAAAGGAATGTTGCCTCTGCGTTCAGATCGGTTTGGAGACAGGGTCATGTTCGCCGGGAACCTGGACAAGAATGACCTGTCATTCACCCTATCAGACGTACAGCTGGAGGATGAGGGGGTTTACAACTGCTATGTGAGAAACCCCCCCGACCGCATCCAGGGACATGGTGTCATAAAGCTCAAAGTGGTGACCGAACGTAAGATACTAATGTTACCTTCAGAAGATACAAAGTTGTAATTATCTGTTATCGAAACCATTTTGTCAAAGATGAACTGCATTAATTCGTGATAGCTCACTTTAGCATCCCTCAAACCTTCAGACTTACCCCCAGCTCCCAAAGTTAAAAGCAAAAATCACTATGGATGCCAATACCAATATTAGGGTGCAAGAAAATTCCAATATCCAACATATTGGCTGACATTATACATATATGTAATATTGCCTGAATGTCGTTATCAAATACTTGTGACAAACTTTGTCATGAATCACTAATAACTCGTCACAAGAATTTTTACCAACCTTGAAAACTGTTTTGTTATCGGCACCTATTTGAGAGCATAAGCACTGATACAGATGTATCTGAGATTTTTCAATATGAGAATGTATTATCAGCGAACTGATATATCAATCAGACCTTGGATATTAGAGCTGCAAGAGCCTGAAAATAGCTCTCTTAACTGTTGCAATCTTAATCGCCGAATTCACAAATCGTATCTATGAAAAAGCAAAATAAAAGTTAGTTCTGTCAATAGATTAGAATATTTTTGTGATTATTTGCATGATTTCCATAGGTAACTCACGAGTAATCACAAATTAATTGCACTTTTTTTTTTTTCAGTTCTAAATGTACCTTGAAGGGATATTTTTCAAGTTTTTCAAGTTGTCCGTGTTCTATTGACTATTAGTCATAAGTGTCATATTATATTAAACACTGACCCTACATTTAGGAGTCAGATCACACTTTAATAGTGTCCAAGTATAATACAGACTACAACATGGTGTCAGAAAACAGAGTTACGGAGTTATTAGAGCAAGTTACGATGTGCTAGCAGAACTAGCCTGGAAGCTAACAGTTAACTGCAACTGACCAGTGTGAACATGGAGCAGTTCAAGCCACCGTCACCGCTAATACTCACTGGTAACCTCATAATAGAGTCCCAGTATAATAGACTATGACAATTATTGTCCAGAATATATACAGCACTTATCCCTTCACTTGAGCTTTTTTGACTTAAGTTGTGTATCTTGTGTATGTCTATGGTGATGGCTGCATTGCTTCCTTATTTCCCAACCTACAGGGTGGGCTGAGGCTCATAAAGCACGTAGATGTTGTGCATTAAGAAATTATCGGTGTTGAAATATTACTGTATATTTTAGTGTTCACTTCCTACCATTATTGGTCTATATCAGGCATGTATACTACTTGCCCAAGACTGAGCAGACATTTTTTTTCTCTTAAAAGAGTGGCAGAACCAGCTACAGTGCAAGCTCGTAGAGGTTGAGGCTCATGAATAATTCTCATAGCACAGTGGCAAAATATGGCTAAAAACACTCCATTTGTGACACAGTTTGGTTTCTGTGTTGCAGATAGCTGCGCAAGCAAACGTATGCTGCAGATGGATGCAATGTATTACCACATTTTCACAAAAAAACATCGGAAATATCCTGAAAAGCATCCAAAACTTTTTCCTCTAAATGTGACCATTGCAAGTTCTGCAGTGCATTCAGCTTGCTCGAACATTGTACTTAAAGACTAAAAGACATGCAATAGTCCTAAATAACATGCTGTGTATTTGACCGTGTGTGTGTGTGTGTGTGTGTGTGTGTGTGTGTGCGCGTGTGTGTGTTTGTGAGTGTTTCCTGGAGCGTGAGAACCTACTGCTGATGAGTCAGCTTTTTACTTATTAATGACCAACAAAAGGTTGAACTCAGTCTCTTCTCATCTCTTTCGCTCACACACTCACTCATATACGACACAGGCTAACTCTGCAGCACTTTCTGTCTTTGCAGTGTGTTTAATCGGCCCAGTAGAGCTTTTAGCCAATACTGCTTTCATTTACAAATTGTTTAACGCTCTCTTCTCATCAGTTCCTCCTCCGAGGGATTCAACCATCGCAGTTGCAATTGGGGCATCAGTAGGTGGAGCATTAGCTCTGCTGATCCTTTCCATGGTAGTAGTCAAATGTCTCCGTCGACACCGGAAACAAGAGCTGATTTCAGAGGAAAAGATGGAGGAGGAAGGAAAACTGGAGGCTGAAGGTGTTGCAGAGGAGGGAACCAAGTAAGAAATCTCATCATAACATCCTTAATCCTCAAGCAGAAACAACATTAAGAACAAACTGTAGCAATCATATGCCACTGATATTTCAGTGGGATTCAGCCTCCTCTTTCCATCAACTAAAACGTTTTTTGTTTTTTTTTAATTTACAGACAACCATAGCTGGGTCATGCGATTGTGGCTAGCAGCCTGTGGAGCTCTTACCCCATCACCTCCTCTGGTAAATACCTGGTTGTGTCAAAAATCTGCACAGCCGTTTTCATTGTCTGTCATGAACATGACGTTTGCTGTAGAGCACAAATTGAACAGTATGCACTTAAGGTTTTACATAACAGTCAAGTTGTCAACATCAAAGCCCCTGGTCAAGACTGTTCATTGTTGTAGACTAATCATCCATCTGTGATTTTAGCATGAAGCCATGTATCTACAGCAGATATGCAGCTGCGGGAAGATGTTGACAAGTCAAAGTTGTCATGTGTGACTTCAACACTGTTCAGTGTGGTGCGTCAATACAGCAGACATGCAGCATGTGTAAAACACAAAAAGAAAAACAGGGCTGCTGCATCTCTGCTGCATTAGTGCCCCACACTGTACACTGTCAAAGTCACACTTGCAACAGACGCTTTGCAGTGTGGGAGACACTAATTCAGTGGAACAGCAGCAAGAACAAGCTGCAGAGAAAAAGGATGCACATCCCAATACTTGACTATAGTAAACATCATTGAAACATGTCATGTTAATCAAAGACAGTTTCAGATAATTAGAAAAGGACAGACTCCTGCTATCTTTGAAAGAAGCAGTCGAGTTGTTTCTGCAGTCAAACTCTATCTCCAGCTCAGACAAACTTGCCGGGGCTTTAGTCCAATCAGATTGCTTCTCATTTGTAAACAGCTTCTCAATGCCATTGAAGACTCTGCTACTTCACCTACCAACATGTTGGTCCCAACTACGTTAGTGAACTCTTCACTGGTAGTATTTTACACTTTTTGATGAGAATAGATCCTTGTTGAGTTTAAAAAAAAAAAAGATGATTAATCAACTAGATTACTTTTTTTGGGAGCAGCTGATTACTAAAATGCAGCAGTCGTGAATGCTGTAGCTCTCGTGCGAGTCGAAGCAAAACTAAACTAACAGGAGACTGCTATCTATGCGAGGGTTACATGCTACATTGAGAATGTAATTTGGCCATAGTACCTTCAGTGATTCAGTAGCAAACTTGTACTTTTTAAACAATAGTGGAACTTTAATATCCTCGGTCCATCAAAATTCACAGGTGAATGTGCCATGTCCTCAGAAGAGGTAAAAATACACGTGTACACAAAATGTGTGTTCAAATGTAGATGTTTCTTTGTGTGTGTTGTTCCCAGATCTTTCTGCCTGCTGGCTTTATCTCTACAGAGGCTCATTTAAGTGACCATCTACTGAGCATTTTAGCGGTTATGGTCAAACTATCGTTTATCATTCTCTCTCTTTTTCTCTTGTCTTGCAGACATGTGCACCCCCTTCCTGAAGATCTATAGTAACCACTGCTTGACTCATCATCCACGGATGCTCCCATCCATCCCTTCTGCATGTGTATGCGTGTGGGTGTCAGTGCACATAGGTGTGCTTCGTGGTGTGTGTGGGCGTACTGAATGTGTGTATGTGTGTGTATTTCTATATGTCTGCGTGAGATCTGTCTCTTTCCTTAAAAGAAGCCAGGGAATACTTTTCTCCAACTTGCCCACTAAACACATATAGCATTATTCATCAATATCAGTGCCATTAGAAGTTAGTCTCATGATAAAGAATGGCATTTTCATTTCAAACTATAAAACAGGGTGGGTATCGGTAGTTTGACCTAAAATGTATGCCATGGTGTAGTCTAAATATGGAACAGTAACAATTTAACAGCACTATAGTATGAAATTTAAAGATACATCTATAATAACCTGTTCATAAAGTTAGAAGTGGCGCAACCATATACTTCTGAAAGTTAAAGGCCCAGTATGGAGAATTTTGCAGACGACTCTTCCCTTCTAAGTATGTAGAACCTTAATACTCATAAAAAGCCCTCTGTAGGGGCAAAAAACACTGTTTTGTTCAGTTTGGGCTACTGTAGAAACATGGCAGACTCCATGGAAGAGGACCGACTTCCTCTGTAGTTATAAAAGAATCATTCTAAGGTAATAAAAACACAATGATTCCTATTTTGAGATGATAAAACACAAATGAAAACTTACCTATGAATTTTATATTCTATTCTACAATAGATCCTCTCCTCTCTTACACACTGGACCTTAAGGACACTGCAGAGCAGAGTGGTGTGTGTATGTTTTTGCTTCACTGTCTCACATCCAGAGTCTGATTTAGTGATTTTAATTCAGGGGAAAGGTTTTGGTTTAACATACTGTGAATTTAGCTTTTGTCAACATTGCCTTAAAGTCTTGTCTCTCAGCTGCCTGTATGGGCTGCATGTCTCAACATGCATGCAAAGTTAGCGCATGTGTAACGTTCTTCCACTGCTGGCTTTTCTTATCAGAAAGCCAACGAATAGCCAGTGATTCAGCCGAATGATATTTGAATGATTTCTGCTTGTTTTGGAGACAGATAGCATTTTAAACATTCCTCATAAACGTGCAGGGCTTTCTCTCTTTTATTCACAGTGTACATTTTGTCTTGTCGTAGTAGAAAAAGTGCAGGTGTTGCTAATCGTGTCAACAATGACACTGTTCTATTCAAGTGTCACAGTTTGTCCTGACAGTAACTGTGTGCAAAATAACTCCCTTATACTATGAAGTGCACAATATGTATCGTCTCACAGTTTCTTTGTGTCTATAGTGTCTGCAAAAATTTGCCCAAATGGGACAGAAATGTTAAAGAAGGACACAAAGTGAAAAGAATTATCCTAAAATTTTATAAAAATCACTATAAAACTTTTTAATGTCATGCAATCACACAGGCAGAAGTAAGACCGTCAGACAGTCAGTCACTGAAACAGTGAGCCAGCGTGAACAATGCCATGACCCTGAAACTGAAGCAGCTAATTAGAGTTGATCAGCACTTCTTCTCATGTGATGTCATCTGCATCTCTTTTTTTCCTCTTTGTGTTTCCATCCTCCTGTCCTTTGTTTGTCTTCAACTTCTTTTTGTTATCATGCAAAGTTTATGTGTGTGTGTGTGTGTAAAGGGAAAGTGGCAGTGCCTCAATTAAAACTACATTGTTTAGCATGCAGTGAGTTGTAGAGATGCTCGCGGAGTACTTTATATAGTCTGTACTCATACAAACTGCTCTGACAAATCTTTATACTTCTACTGTTCTTTATTAGAGTCTATAACGTCTTCTCCTATGACAGAAACGCATGTATGCTGGCCTTGAGGAATGACATGTGAGTGTGCCTGAATACAGAGGTTTTACTGGCAGGTAAAGACTTCAGTCGAAAATTTCAGGTTAATACAATACACATAGTTCTGTGTGACTGCAATACATGGTACAATTATTTGCACATACTGTACAGGAACATTCGTCAGTGAAAGTCAGTGCTTCTTCTCTCAGAATTCTCCCCTACAGTAAAAATAAACTGGCACTGGATGAGAGTGTGTGTTTAGAGATTAAGTAAAGTGAACTGACTGCACGACAGCATTTCAGTCAAAGTGAAAAATATTTCAAAGACAGAGTGAAAAGTTCACATTGCACCCGCAATCACATAATTCATGTTGGTTCCAATCATTATTAATATTTATCATACAGACTAATGGTTGACTACACACAGACTTAGTTATATAATTACCCTTAACATGACCCACACACGTAACACACGGAAAACCGAGTCTTATTTACAGACAGTAATTCAGGAAATATACCAAAAGTGAAATTATAAGATGCTTATATTTATAAATGACAACTTTGGTTTGTGTCTAATTAAGATTTGACACTATTTGTGAAAACAGGTAAATTTTGTTATTTTGGAAACTGAAGCATGTGTATTATACTGCCATGACTGCATGTCAAACCGTGCGTATCAAAAAGAAAAATATTCTTGTAAAGGAAGAGGTTTCTGTTTCATGAAGTTTTCCAGAAACCCACAGTAATGTACGCCAGCTGAAGCATGTTTAAGCTTTCCTCCACGCAGCAATCAGATGGCGCCATTTGTCAGATATTTACTCAGTTTTTATTTTGATACATGCACAAAAGGTTCGCTTGAATATGTTATATACAATGTCAGAGGTATTTGGTTGCACTTTGAGTTTCATCTGCCACCTGTTAAATGTCAGTCAGTGTCTGTCAGTAAGTCATTAAACTTTAAATACTTCATATAACAGGAAAAAAGCTTCCCTGAAAACTCTTATAATCTTTAGTTTTTATTGTTATTATTCCAACTATTCTGACTGATCCCAACTGGTTTTATAGAGCTTTTTAAAGAAACCATCTGAGCCATTGCACCTCAATACAAACAGTTCTTAATGTATTAAAAAGCAGATTAATATTATAAAAAGTTCTAAATCCAAGCTCTGTCTCCAAAGTAAAGGCTTTACCTCAACATTGCTGTTTAAAACTGTAGACATTGTCCTGCACATGACCACGTTAATGCCAGTTCTGGTGTAATCACAGTGGACAGCATGAAAATGTAATGGAAATTTTTAAAAAAAACAACTATTTATCCAGATTTTAAAATTGTATTGGAATGTAAGGCTGGTGAATGTATGATTAATTAAGTAAGTAATATAGTGGTGATATAATAATTATGTGTTGCTATATGATGATCAATAAGCCAACTGAGTAATTTAACACAAATCATGCTGTGAAGAACAATAAAATGGTTATTTACCAATTCATTAAAACTGTTGGCAAAAAAACGGAAGAGTCGGTGGGTTGCGAGAGCCGATTTTCTGCCATATTTCCTGGGACGCTGCCGTCTGTGTGTAGTCATGCATGTTGAATTACAAGGTTTGTGGTGGAACCATAAGGTGATGACAGGTTAACATTTGGGGCTAATTCAGTGCAGTTTTCACCAGGCAGGTTTTGTTGGCAATATGGAGTTTCATACATTACTGTATATTGTATATACTGTACAGTATTTCTCAGTTAGAAACAATTAAACAACCATGAATTCTGTATGAAGCACCACACAGATTAAGCATTGCACATCACTGTTTTGCACCTCTGGCTAGTAATGAGTTTGCTTTGAATATCTGCTCTTGCATCACTTTAAATGTTTGTGAACACCAAACTAATGCTTGCACTGTGCTGCCTCTGGAAAAGCAGCTGTCATTACATAATGTATTTTAAATAAAGATGATTTAGGAAAAGGAGTTTTTCGTGCTGTCTTTTTTCTCCGTCCATCCATCCATTATCTACGGAGCCCGTCCCAATCACACGGGTCAAGAAGCCGAGAACACCACTGCACACAGTCTATCTCTGGGTTGACACCTACATGACAGAACATTATTTACAGCTACAAGCAATAAGGCCCTCACGTCAACTAACACTAAATGAAGAACCTGTGGAAAACCCAGAGGAGACCAACATAGATATGGGTAGACATGCAATCTACATGCAAACAGTCCCAGCAGGGGCTCAGCTGGCTGGTGGATTTGAACCCTTCTTGCACCGCTGTGCTGCACGACTTTAATATCACTCCCTCATATCTTTCGCCTCCTGCGGTGTTTCATTTAGTTAAACAAAATGTCTTTTGATACATCAGCCCAGCCCTCGGTTCTCAACAGCAGCAATACTGTGTATTTTACTTCCATGTGTTGCGTATTATACAGTACTATCAAATTTTTTGGTGATTCTCCAGCAGCTGAGGTATTGTAGGTACGTGAGCGCTAACCAGCCTGAAACCCAGGAAGTCGAGCTATGCTGTGATCTCACCAGAGAGAACGACCTGGAGCGGCTCCTCTGAGAATTAGCCAGAGGTGACTTTGTAAATGTAGAGCATGTATTTTAAGCTTTCGCAGGCATGAACAAACACAAACCCAACCACTGAAAGGTAACAAGACCCCAGAACAAAATGTTATTGAGATTGCACTAATTTTATCTTTAATTTGTAACAAACCCAGGCAAACGCTAGACACATGGCATCATGACAAAGCAAATGCTTTTTTTGTTTGTTTGTTTGTTTGTTTTGGCAGAGCTCTCTGCCTTGCAACTGTGTCAGCACAGTGGCCACACATTGCTGTTCTCTGAACACAGCCTATTAAATGTTTTGTTGTTAATCATCCTCATTCACAGACAACATAAATTACTTAAAACAACAGAAGTGCTATAGTAAGTAAGGCCACTGTGCGCTCTGACAAATTGAAACAGAGTGAGAAAATAAATACTTGAGTTGTGTCAAATAGTTCAAAACTTGCTCCATAACACTGACATTTAGAATCAACATTCGAATGCTGCTGATGATTGCACCTTCAAAACCACCTTCAGCGACAGATCGGAGATTCTGGAGGCATAAATATCTGAAGTCATACAATTCTGCAATGATCAGGAGCCATTTCCCAACAAGAAGAGTACTCAGAGTAAATCTTTTGGATTAAAAGGAGGATTTTTCTTCACTTCAACTTCCAAATGTTCCAGTGATCAAACTTGTACAAGCAACACAAGTGAGAAAATTCACTTTTTTGGGGGTGTTGCTTGTGAGGGGTTCAGGTCATTAGTATGATGACCAGTTTCAGAAGCCTTGTTTGAAAACCTTGAACAGTTTCCAAATTCAAAAAATCAACTTTAGATACAGTCCTAATAAATAGTATCCATCTATTTTAGAGTTTATTATTTGTATTTGGATTGCTGGAATTAAGCATTTTTAAAAATCAATACTGTATCCCTTTAGATTTCATAGTATTTCTAGTCATAGGTTTCTCGTAACTTCACAAAATATGTACATGCAATTTTGTTTTGCTATGTTGTCAAAAACTGTCACTTGAAAGTCTCTTCTTGCTTCAGACATCCCCACATAAAAAAACACTGAGCCCCTTTCCTCTGCATTTCAAATGTCTTTCAAATCGAGAGTGACCCTTTTTTGATCTTGAGTTTTGGAAACTATGGATGAGACAAATATGTAACAGATTTGAAACGGATCAAAAAGGTGTATTTAAACATTGTAGTTGCAGTTCAATGGCATGCATGCACACATGCACACACACACACACACACACAACCAAAATATCTATATATAGCAATATCTTTTTCAGTGTTTTTAGAGTTACACCTTTTCCGACATCTTGCCAACATCAAGCAAATCATCACCAGTTTCAAACAACCTTCCTAACATCATGAAGCTGCAAGAATCCAACACAAAATCTCCACCGAGACGCTGACTGCATGTCCCGCACGTTTCATTACATATTAACACTGAAGTCTGGTACACACACAGCTCCTAACTTCCAAAGCAGATGTATGTCCGCTTATGTGTGTGCATGTGTTTGCGTGGGTATGTAGACCTGCTCTTAACTTTAAACAGGACTCACCTTCTGATGGTCCCTGCTCCCCACCGACAGACAGGATGGATGGACAGACAAGAGGAGCACAAACCGCGGGGACAAAACAGATGGGAAAAACAGAGGAAAGGGACGCAAAGTAAATGAAGAGAAAAAAGAACAAAGTTCAAGCATTCAACAACGATGAGTATTGGAGAAGACAGATTGACCAGCAGATAAAGAAAAAGAGAAAGGACAAAATAAAACGAGAGGTAGACACAGGCCCACCCCACTTGTCCTCCTCCACTTAGGAAGCCTTCTGAAATCTGCTCACTCACCGACTGGTGCAAAGAGAGAGAGAGAGAGAGTGAAGGAGAGGAAGTGGGAGGGGGGATAGAACAGGTCGAAGTATGGGGTGAGAGGAAGGTTAATCAGAGTGGGAGGTGAAAGTGGTGGGTGGGAGAGGATGGAGGTATGCGGACAGAGAGTGGGAAGGAGAGGAGCTCAGTGTCTCCTAGCCACCGTGTTCGGACCGGCTGAGCTGTGTGGCTCCACTGCAGCATTTCACTGCCTTGGCCGTCCCAGAAACAGATCCTCCATTCCCTCCCTCCCTCCCTCATCTCACCTCCCTCCTCCGCCTCCTGTCGTCTCTCCTCCCCCTTCGCTCCTGTCGTCCCTTCCACATTCTCTCTTTCTCCCCTGTTTCCTTCTCTCCTCATCCTGTCTTTCTTCTCCTTGAACCTGTCTTTCCTTTCACCCCTCGTGATCCCTAACACCCCCCTCTCCTCTCATCAATGTAATGCCATCTGAAGCTCCGCCTCCCTTCTACACACAGCTTCCAAGGTCACCCTGTCCAGAGGCAGGTGTGTGTGCCTGTGCTCACATGTGACTGTGTACTGGTGTGCATATGCAAAAGAAGCAAGACTTGAACCTGGAAATGACATCAAATGCCAAGAGATGGATCACCTGACAGCATGTCAACGCGTGTGTGTGTGTGTGTGTGTGTGTGTGTGTGTGTGTGTATGTGTGAAGTCATGCATACATCATGTCAGTATGGGCAGTTAAGGCAGGGAAAAACACAGGAAATGAGAACTGGAGAGCAGAAGAAGGGGTTTTATTTCTTTATATTATTTTGAAATGCAGTGTACATCAAATGTGTTTGTCTTGTATTGAGCTGAGATGCAATCAAAGCACAAATAATCTTTTTTTTCTCATTTTAAAGAAGTAAAATAAGTGTCAGGCTTTGAGATCATCACAGAATACACTAAAATGTATCAAAACAGAGGGGAGCAGAAAGTAATGCAAAGCATCTGTAATGCCAAGTCATTACAGAAATCATAAAAATGATATCAAAACATCACAGAAATGTGTTGCATTAATTTCAAAAGGCACTTAGGTGTTGCAGCATAACTAGTCCATTTGGAGTGAATGGCATTTCTGTATGTCTTCTTACATTCAATAGACAAGATTATAATTACCTTGCTCTGTGAGTCAATGATTTTTCTCACAGGCAGCACAGATAAACATGAAGAACCACAGCCACAATAAAAAGGAAAAAATATATGCACACAGATGTATGTTTAGTGGCTAGCAAGAAGAGGATTCATGCATCTGTGCCTGCAGCCAGACGAGCAGTCTGTGGCACTGTTGTGGGCGTGCTGAGTCGGAAGCGACTGTGGTGACTTTGTGTATAAATGCTCTCTTGCATGAATCATTTTCTGTGAAATGTGGATGGAGCAGGGTTCAGGGTTCAGTTATGTTGCATAGTACAGTAGATGGTGTTGGGTACATGGAGCGCTTGCAATGAACAGTAACCTTTGGTTCACCTGTGCGAGCCTACAGTGTGTCAATCAAACGCCTGTTAGTCCACCAATGTCCAACAAGGTATTTGAAATCTAACAGAAGCTAAACCCCTTGCTTTTTATAAGTTTTATTTCTACTTACAGCATTGAGTGAAACGGAAAAAGAGAAATGAGCGTTAGGTGTGGGACTGTGTGGCTCTGATGTTGCAGATGACATCATTCATGTGTCACCCAATGGGTGAGGATGTATTAATCCCATGGAGGAGTTGTGGAGTTTGGTGATGCTTCACTGCCACTGTGTTGTTTTAAAGGCTGAGCTTAGATTGATGACAGGTGGGCTCTGGCCGTGTCCTGGTGGCTCCATGTTTTGTAACACTGTGAATCACACGTTACTGCACTTATGTGCCTTGCTGGCAAATTGCAAGACATGTTAGCCAAGACCAGTTTCTTATGGAAGTTTGAAAAAACACAGATCAAGAGCGTCTTTAGCATCTTGTACGGAGGTCTGTTATGGTGTTCACCTTTGCTGACTTTAATGATTTTATGAACAAACAATGAACAGGCTCAGCTTTGGTGCACAGACTTTAATGAATGTCGTCCAGGCTTTATGTCTTGTTTGGCTGGTTAATAGCATGCTAAGCTATAGCTCAGTTTTTGGCAGTTGTTGTTTTGTGGTCAAATGTAGGTAGCAAATCATGCTAGCATGTCTAAAACATCCACAAACCATCTCGTGTTTTATGTGGTGTTGTCTTCGTTTGATGTAGCAAAATGTCAACGATGGGTATGTCTGAAATAGCATACCAAAAATGAATTTGGTGCAATGTTGCCTGCATATTAGGTTATGTATTTCTCTAACAAACCCAAAACACCTTTATAAAGCAGTAATGCTTTTATTCCAAACAAGCTCTTCCAACCACATAGTTCTACTAAATGCTGAAGAGGGAAAGAGAAAAAACATGAGTCATTTGATACAAAACTTGCCAGTGGATAAGATCGCAGCTTCCTAATGCATCAGCCTGCCAAATCAGAGGTAAAGTCAGCGTGAAATGAGAGACGCATGAAAGTGGAGACAGGAGTAAACGATGCAGTTTAGTCCTGGGTATGTGGTGGGTGAAGTGCCCAGCCCGTATCCGACTCAGAGACCCTCTTGAGTAAGGCTGACTCAGCCGTATTGCTCTGGGTGCATTTGTGCGTGCATGTGGCAGCAGTTATCAACTCCCCCTCCCCATTTCATTCTATGCCCTCCTCCTCTCTCTCACTCTCTCCTCACCTCTACCTCTGCAGTACCTCTACTGCTCATTCCTCCCTGTGCCGACTGGGGAGACTCGCGCTTTTTGCCTCGGCTGCTGGTTCTGCTCCAGCATTCCCTCTTGTGCCTCTTGCGTGCTTCCCCACCACCCCCACCCTTACACCCCCCTCCAGCCTATGTCTCCCCCTGTGGGGTTTGCTGGCCAGCCTGATTCCCTGGCCGCCACTGCTGCTGCTGCTGCTGCTGCTGCTGCTGCTGGAGCAGTGGAGCCATCTGAAGCTGCGCTGCTACGCCGCTACAGCTCTAACTCGCTTCCCCTCTCTGCCTTCTGCCTCACGCTCTCCTTTGCTGGATAATCACCACCGAGTGTGCAAGAGACAGCGTCAAGAAGGACAGGAAGGGGGGGAGACAGACAGAGAGCCTGCACTCCTATTTCAACTGCTGCATTCTTCAGTTTGTCTTGCCCTGTGCTTTCGTGGGCTGCAGGAGTGCAGTGCCGGGAACGACTTGTCAGGAGAGAGGCTCCCTGAAGGAATTTATCCTCCTGTCTTTGCGCTTCCTTCCACTGTTCATTTCTGGGACAGAGTGCAGAGGAGGAGAGAAGAGGGAGGGACTGAGAGCAGGACTTCAGACTTAGCTGCACAGCTCAGTGTCCCGCCTTGCTTCAGAGACACAGTGGACAAACACACACAGACACACACACATATTGGCAGAGGTTGGGCTCAGTTCAGGCTGATCAGACTGGCAGACGGGGACGGAAGATACACAGACAGACAACAACACAGACAGAAAGACTTGGTGTCATGGCGTCAGTGGACAGCACCGGTTCGAGTGTTTCTGGTCGGCTGAGATCAGGGGATCTACTTCATGCTGGTCTGGCAGTTGTACTGCTGTGGGGTGAGTTATACTTCTCTTAATACCTTTACCTGCCCTGTCATTCCTCACTCTTCTATTAAATCTCTGCATCACAGAACACCGTACTACTGTTCTCTGCATTCATGCCAGCTTGTTATTGAAGGGAACTCTCTTATTTTCTATATTTAAACTAGTTTCTTTGCCTTCTACACTTCCCCCTTTGGGTACTTTTGCTCCCTTTACATCAGCATTCTCTATGCTGGTCTGACTGGGTGGTTACAACTGTCACAATAAATCTAAACATTTTTTATTGTCCCCTACCAGCATCTGTAGTTCAGTCTGCTCTTCTTTACTTTTATGTTCCCATCATCTGCCTTCCACACTTAACAGGCAAAAAATATAATGCTTACTTGTTGCTGTATTAAGGGACCAAGGTCAATAACATCGAGCCCTCGCTGATTTGAACTTGGACATGTTAAATGTTTGGCTGCTGGGCTGAAACAGAGCCACTTCCAGGGAAAATGAACACAAGATAAAGACAAAAAAAAGTAGAAAAACTAACAGTTATTTGAGCTAAAATATCCCTTGCATATCATCTCACATCTTTGTGTGTGTGTGTGCATGTGTGTGTATGTGTGTGGTTGTAGTATTACTCTCAGAAGCACATTGGTA
>JAPXVT010000027.1:13900460-13911328 GCA_029823135.1 Acanthurus reversus
CTCCTCTGCGTGTGGTCTCGCTTTAACCACCTGTCTTTATTACTGTTGGATTGTCCCATATCTGGACTCGCATATAACTGAATGTGGTTTCACACACTTGAACCAACTCAAGTGTGTTTCTCCCCCAAGAATCCTGAATGAATTTTGCTATTATTTAGGCCTGTCTTCCTGACACTCCACCCCCAACTCCACCACCTGGTCTTAGCGTTGACTCTGCTCTGCTGGCCCAGGCTCCTCATCCCAACAGAGGTATTTGTGCAGGTGAGGAAGGGATGTAAAGAACAGTGGTTGGTTTGGGGAACAAGATCCTGGCAGTGGAGACAAAATATAGATTCTTCTTTAGATTCTTGTTGTTACCGTAGGAGAAACAGTATAAAGCTCTGACAGCATTCTGAACTAAAAGGTGGCATTTCAGAGGGGATAAACTCTGCTAAAATAGGATTTCTGCCCTTGATTTAATTAAATTAAATCAATTTGTTTGATTCGAATCTATCCCAAAATACTTTCTTCACCTCAGCTAAATTCAGCCAAACTAAGCACAGTTCATATTTTAATTGAGTTCTGCCAGCAGGGATTAAAAAAAAAAAACATGCCACAAACTACTCATGCAGTCAAGCATCGAGAAAATGGCATTTGATAAGCCCAAAGAGGGAGTCAGCTGAAAAAACAAATCACTCATCAGTCTAAAGTGCATAATGATAAATGAATCAATCACTCGCTGTTTTACTCGTCGGTTTAGACACTTTGAAGTGGCACCTTAAGGACTTCGGCTGTAATTGACCTGTGCAGTGGTGACCAGGGCGGCCAATAATGGCAGCTGCTTTCCTCATCATGTCCCTGACAGAGATTTCAATCAGCTGGGCCCCTGCTTGTGCCAGTAACCATACAGACTGTTTTCACTGAGCTCCTCACTGTGTTTTACTCGCTAATTTTAAATACTGTTTGCTGCCAAGCCGGGCTGCAATACAGTAACTGCTCATATAAAACATAGCTGTCATTTTGCCACTAAGATTTGATCTTGCCCACCTTTTGGCCAAGACAGCAACGTTTGTAGAAAATGCATTTTCAATCTGTTTCCATGTAGAAGCTGAAGAAAGTATGATGCTGCATGTTTTTTTTTATTTTTGTGGGTTTGTGTTAGCTTGTAGATGATCCTACTCAGACTGTCATGGTGTCTACATGTGGAGCACGGTCATTATGTTTTAGTGTGTCGTCTTCTTTCTCTCAGAGGGCCAGACGGAGGTAATTGGCAGGCAGGAAATGAGTCAAGTCCTTGCTGCAGTGAGGATGATGTTTAGAGGAAATGACCATGGATGACCAGCTGAAGAAGAGAGATGACTGTATCTGGGAGTGTGTGCATGTGTACGTGTGTCTGATCTGTTTGCTAACCATTTATGGCAAAATGAAAGCATAGCAGTGTTTTCCTCAAAAAATATGATTTTATGTACCAGCATAAGGACAGATCATGAGTAAGTTTAATGTAAGTCTGACGTGAGTCAGAGAAATATGTGATGCCCACAAGAACCATCAGTGGCTGTGGGGGATAAAAGAGCATACCATCTTTACTACACCACGTAGACTGTACATTTTTAAGAAAATATAGTTCTTTTTTAAATTTTACAGCTGCATTCCACTCAAATGCAACAGCCTGAATTATTTTAAACTCAATCCACAAGTGTAGAACAATTACGTGCTGCACTGTATGTGTTACGAGGCATTCTGCAGGCAGGCAGCATTAAAGAGCTGCAGGAGGAATGCTGATCTCAGATGTGATACCGCTGCCATATCTCGTCTGAGTGTGAGTACGTGTTTGTCTTATTCCAAATATGAGGCAGATTATTTGGTCTGCTGCTTTAAAACAAAAGGGCCTCGGTCCAGTTCACTCCCATGGGGAGGCTACCTGTGGTCAGGAGAGGGAATGTAACCATGTAGCTTGTTGGGCTCTCCAACGCTAACTCCTCCATGCTGCTTTATGGAGGGGTCAAAGTAGTTAACTAGTGGCAGGCGTTCAGATGGGTTCTGCTCCGACTTCAAACAGAGAACATTATGGCCGTGCACGATTGCAGGATATTGCACTGTAAGGCCACTGAACACGGTCGGGTTAGAGAGAGGAGGCTTTGTATCGAGCCCATTAGAGCTCTAAACCGATACTAATGAAGCCGTTTCCTGTACAAACGGAGCAGCTCAGGGAAAACTGGCTCTAGCTTTTAATAAGGCCCCTCTCCAGTCCCAGTTGAGATGCTGGAATTTTTTTTTTTTTTTTTTTATCTGGGCACTGAGTGGGTTACCGCTGGTTCCAAGCAGAACCTCCGTTTGGAAAAGTTAATTACGCATGATTAATGGAGCGTTTTCCTTCCAATGATATCTGTGACAGCACAAAGCTGTCGTAAGGCTTGTCAGGCCCAATTCGAGCTGAATAAGTATTTATGTGATCGCATGTGATGGGCCTCCTCTCACCAGCACCAGCCCTCATCAATCAAGCCCTACTGCTCGCAGTAGTGGGAAATTGGTCTATCAGTGCGGCTACCTCCTCCCCCCCCTCCTCCCCCACTGCCACCACCACCACTGCCACCTCCCTCCCTCCCCATTCAATCAGGCCCGAGGCTACAATGCTTCTTTAGCTCTTACTTCTGACCAACGCAGGGGTCACGGGGGGGAAAGTGGGAGCCAGAGCTGAGCCCATCCATTACAGCTCTTGTTTCTCTCGGTGGCAGCCGGACGACGGGATTCTATTAAGAGCTCCGTCTATTCAGCACTGAGATTACACCAGGGCCCTCTCTCCGAGCACACCTCACCACCAACCCCCAAGCTCTCACCAAAACCCTATACCCACCCTGGGGGCCTTATAGCCCCCCACCGCCGTCAGCCCACCACAGCTCTGTTGTACTCCCCCCCTTTTTTTTATACTTACCACTAGTAGTATTTTTTTTTTCTTCTAGCAACCAGAATGACAATAATCACCGAGAGAAAGACAGAGAGGAAGAATGAGACAGAAAGACAGGAGGAAAAGCTTGGCGGAGAATGAGAGCAGACACTCTGACCTGAAACCTGTTTCTGTTACAATGTGGACACATTCACTGTCTGCCTGTCTGGACAGCATTTGGCCGAGAAGCGTTGCCACACGCATACACACAAGCTTGCAGGGAATGAACACACACACACATGCACACACACACACTCCAAAGCCATAAGCACACTCTCTCTCTTAAACAGAAGACGTAGAGCTTCAGCACCTGGCTAAGAAACCCAGGCCATCTCTGTCCCAGTATAAACACACTTAGAAGGGTAACATCACAAACACAATTCTGCGGCAGTTACGTCGTAAACACCCGCCGACACCAGATCAAACCGCCACTCCTCCGATGTTTAAGAAGCTCGTTTGTCTCCTGCCGGCCTGAAGAGACTCTTCATTTACTTAATATGTGTTAGCACTTGAGAGAGAGAGGGAGTGGGGAGTGCTGTGAGGGTCGCGCCCCCTGCTTGGATGGATGGGGGTCTTCCCGTCAAGAAGAAGGAGAGAGACAGCGCTCCTGTCAAACAAACAGAAATTTAATACGTCGCCTTCTATCAGGATGTCCACAGTGTGTACATACTCTCTTAGGCTTGATTATGAATAACCCCCTCTATCTTATAAACAAATGGAGTGAAAGCATTTATCAGGGATAGAGAGGTAAGGGTGTGAAGAAGGTGGAATGTTCTCTCTTCCAGCGAGAGCCTGCCATCGTGTCTCTGTGCAGAGGGAATGATGAAGGAGAGGACGTACTGATGGAACAAAAACAAGACAGATGATGGATGAGAGATGAGAAGAAATGAGTGGAAGAACGTAAATTGGGGATCTAGGAGTAAAGAAGCAACAGCAGCAGGACAGACAAAAAAATGGTATAAGGAAAGAAGAGGACGAACATAGTAGATGAGACAGAGGAAGAAAAGAAAGTAGAGGAAGAGAGGGCAGATGCTTGTCCTGTGCAGGGAGAGGGCACTCAGGGTGGGGCTGTGCGAGTTTTACTCTCCCTCTGCTTTGCTGCATGGTTTGAACTTGGCAGCCAGCTCGCGGGTTAACAGGATCGGAATGCTTCTTCAGGGGCAGCGTAATCAGCTCCAACTTCCTCTGATTCAGAAACCGTAGGCCTCGCTCTCCGCCTCTTTTGTTTCAGCCGGGGCTCTGCTGACAGCATGGAGGAAGCAGCCGTCTGACAGTCAGGGGGAGACGTCGAATGTGTATAAACAGCATATCCAGGGAGGGAGAGAAAGAAAACGACAAACTTCAGCGTGAATAATGTGTCCGTGTGTTGATGTGCGCTCGTGCCATCTGTGCCCATACTCGTGGACGCACAAACTTGTTTGTGTGTCTTGGTGGTGTTTTGCACCCACATTGGCGGCCTCTCCCAGTGGAAAACACGCAAGACGTGAGTGAAAGAGGTTATGTGAGGGATACTCCGCACACTAGCTCTGTCAGGCCACTCATCTCCAGCTGCCTGCCTGAGACTTTTGTCTTTGTTAAATGTTGTGTGACAATGAGATTTTCCGAAGTGCCATCTAGATAAAGAAGTGGATTGAGAGAGAAGGGAGGAGGGGGAGACGCCAGTAGGACCTGAGATGGTCTGGTTATAGTCCAGTGGCCCTTCATCACTGCTGCAGCCCCAGATATATCTCCTCTCTGTCTCTAAAGCACTCATACGCACCTTCATCACTCTGTCTTTCTCTCTCCCTCACAAAACTCATACACACACTTGTACGATTGCACCCACTCTCAATACACACACACACACACACACACACCTCTATTCCATCACCGCCGCTGTAGATCCTCAATCGATCCTCGCAGCACCTCAGCCCCCAGCAGACACCTGCATGTGATTGATCCCCAAATCAGTCCCTCACAACCCCACTACCGTAAAAACCATAACAACCCATCATAAAAGCTGATTTATCTTCACCTCGCCTTGGGCCTCACAGTTAGAATATTAACCCAAAAGTGTATGACACCAGAATGATTGGTTTGGAATTGAATAAACCTTGGGAATATCGACGCACGATGGTTCATATCAAGTCTGACTGCTGAAATGTGCCAAGTGAGATTGCATTATCTTTAGGATCTGAGATCTGCAGATCAACACACATGTATGGAGAACTTTTGCTTTGATGCTTGCATCTGTTCTCTTATGAACAAACCCATATCCTCCAGGCTCAGGGGATTATTCATTGTTAGAATCTCTTGATAAGGAAATCTAATTTAGATTTCTGTAAGATTCATCCTTAAATACAGACTCTTATAAACAAAAATACTCATCAAAGTTCTTGTTTTATATACATCATATGAGGATTTTGGTCTCATGTACTAAATGCAAAACATGTTTCATTGCAACATCAGTTTGATGATTTCATTGTGATTCAGCTTACATTTGCTATACACATTTTCATAAATGTTCAATATACACATGCATTTTTATTTCGTTATTTAAAATATCAATATAGGAAAATATACCTAAATTTGTAATTTTTGTAACAATGTTTTCTAAGTATATCATGATGCTCTAGCATGCACAACCAGTAAAATATTGAAATATTGTTAATTTTAGATTGGTACCAGTGAATCAATATATAGTTTATGAGTTAATAAATTAAAAATATTTTTTCAAAAAGGAGGAAAAGTTATTTTTGTAAGTAGAAGTAAGCAACAAAAAAAAGATATTATATAATATGATCATGAATTCATAATATAGTTGTCATAGTAATTCTGTTTTTGTTTTGCTGTTGAGTGTTTTTGGTGTTTCCGTGTGTGTCGGTGCATTAATCCATGTGTGTGTTCCTGTTGAAAACAGTGCCCAAGCCACATTTTAATGAGAGCGTTGGTCTGAAAGCCAGAAGCATGGTGTACTGGCAGCGGCAGCAGAATGTGCCCTGTACTCAGCAGTGCAACAAGCTCCTGGGTTAAATATAATCCCAGCCTAACTCAGGGGCCTCTTTGATGCTACTGAAAGCCAGTGAAGCCTTTAATGGGAGCCACTCCGTGTCCTTGTGTTATGTGTGAGCTGTTCAGCTTTCCTTCATTTTAGGGTTGTTGCAACTGATTTGTTGTTTTCAGAGGTAATTCTGACTTTAATCATGCCCACATACACTGAGCTGACCTGTGCTGGCTAACAAATTCCAGTGTGTGTTTGCGTGTGTGTTTGTGTGTGTGTGTGTGTGTGTGTTTGTGTGTGTGTGCGTGCGTGTGTGTGGTGGGGGTTTCCATGTGTGTGTGCATGACAGACATAATGAACACGCTTCCACAATCTGCTTACGCGCTGCGCTTACCCGAGAACATTTTCTCACTTTCTCACATTGCAGCTTTGACCACTTGTAAATTTTGGATGAGAAATACACATTAGTGCCTCTTGTCATGGTTCTCTTTGTTTTTTCTCCCCCGAAGGCAAAAGTATTTGCCATTTACTTTGTTTTGCAAATACGCTCTATCAATGTAAATACTGAAAAGGGTCCACATTTGTGCGAACCATCAACAGCTGGGTGTCCGTTTATCAACCTGCCTCACAGTCCAGTAAATGTTTTTTTTTTTCCTTTTCTCTCAATTCATTGCTCTGACAAATATTTACTAGTTTTCATTTAAATTATATTTAAGCTTAGGTTTATTGTCAGGGTGTCGACAATAACCAGTATTGATAATAATCGTTTAATATTTTAAAAATAAAATATTGATATTGTGTTAAAAACACACAGGAGATAATGACATGTTCGTAGCTCAGCGCCTCTTAAACCATTTCCATTCCTTTATGTTCTTGATTTGTCAAAGTTGTTGGGGCTGATGCTCTCTAACGCTGATTGTCACCCACAATAAAGAGGCATCATTCATTAAGTGTAATTGTTCCGTTTGCGCAGTTTTGTACAGCTGTGATTACAGACTACCAACGTCCCTTCACTTATGTTTTGAGTGTAATTTTTGCCAAAAAAGATACAAAACATGCACTAACCAATATTTCAGATGACTTTCATGACAGTAGCCTATTGTTTCTTTCTCAAATGTTCAAAGAAAAATTTTAGGTATCTCGATGATATCAATATCGTGACTTCTTCCGGCCACGTTCATCACGTTGTGCAAATCTGATGTATGGTTTATTGTAAATGCAGCACTGTATCTGAGAGTTACACCAAAATCTTCTTTGCTACCTATCTGCTTCTATGCATTTTCATCCTGATGTTTAAGTGGCATGGCAGCATCGTCTCCTGTCACACTGAACAAGTCTTGCGTCTGTCTGATATCCGCCAACATTAAAATATTAGCCTTCCAATTGGACACGGTGTATGAAAAGCAGATTGTGGTAGTGCTGCAGGAAAGCTCGGACTTTAAACGTGAGAAGAGAGCTCAATAAATGTAATGAATGTGTGACACTTGAACATCTGAGGTGCCGTGTTCAGTTCCATACCGCTTTACCTCTCGTACATAAAAAGCCCTTTTAAAGATGATATCTATGAGCGTTTTAGAGCCGATTTGTTCACCCTGCGGCGGACGGCAACATGCTCTAATTACCTGCCCCCCCCCCACTGGGCTGCAGTGGGGTGGAGTGGGTTGTTTAAGTTTCCAGTCCGTCCCATGCGTATAGGAGCTGTGTGCCCACTGAATTTATGCTTGAAAAACGTGACCTTTGACTCCTGTGGAGCTTTATCGCACCCCTAGCCCACATACAGTGTGGCCCTGTATGCTCAGACTCTGCAGAGGAAGTGTCTGTGATTATCACAGCCTGTACTACTTTTCTGTACATCGCTACCACCCTGACATCCTCACCCACCTCCCTCCACCCTGTCAAAAGACCCCCAACTCGCTGCAGCCACATTCCAGGCACTGCTCCTCTAAACAACAGCACACATCAGGGTGCTTAAAACCAATTATCTGTAAATTACACTTTGAATGTGGCATAACCACTCTCCATTTTTACATCCACTCTCCTCCTCCTGATGCCCAAATGGCCCAATGTTTAAAGGTATAATCTAGTGGACATGTCTTGTTGCAGCACCTGCTGACATTGTGCCAGTCCTGATGCCAGCATGAGAAAAAATATAGTTTTCTCATTTACAAAACCATTGAATATTACATTTATTCGAATGAAATATCCATGGTGCAGATATTAGTTTATTTGTGGGCTCATTTTAGTCCGACACAGCTCACAGCTCAGTTATGGGGAGGCTATTTTGCATTTAATGGAGATTCTCTTATTTTAGAAATTCCAACTTTAAATCACTTTTAAGGGTTTTTTTAATCTCTTTTTCTTGGTCTAGGACTGAGACATACAAATGCATTTTAATGATGAGAAAGCACAATATCTCTTTCGCAAGAAGCATGTCTCACACCCTCTTTCTCTGACCTGGTTAAAGGAGATGAGATCATTCATGTCTCGTCATAAATCCTCTCAATCAAGCGTCATGTCCTCTGATAGCCGTACCTTGTTCAAATATTGACACGTGTCTCTATAAATCTGATTTTAAAGAAATAGGTCTGCCCTCATGAATGGGGAGAACATTAAAAAAACACTCTGATTGTAAAAGATAAAAGGTGTCTGTAGGTTAGAAATCAAGTCAGAGTAGACATGCGTGCGTTGCAGTGGCGACCTGTTGTTAAAGCTGTCAAAGACAAGAACAGAACAATGGCAAAACAAAATGACTGGGTGTTAATTCGGCAAACACGCCGGGCCTGCACCTCAGAGGCCACAGAAATTTGTCAAGAAATCATCCCTCTCTCTTTCTCTCTCTGTCGGAATGCCTGGCTGACCCCTGGCAAATGAAAATAATCCAAAGTAATTAGAAGTGAGCTGGTCTGGTCCTGAGAGCCCCGGGGCGGCCGGGTAAACATGGCGGAGGGGCCGGGAGGGGCCAGTGGAAGGGGATGAGGGGGGTGGCGCTGACCTTGTCCACATAAAGCAGTGATTTATGAAGTGCAGGGCACAGCAGCAGGGCTTCTGTCTTCTCCCGCAGAACCAAATTACTGTGGTGGAGATTAACACGCCACTCACAACGGGCCTACTTCCAGACTCAAGGAAATTTTTTATTTACATTTTCCCCTTTCATTTCCGCTGCTCTGTTTTAATGGTAATTGGGCTGTATGGACACCACGGCACGGCCTTTAATATAGGGACTTAAATCTGCACAGTCTATGTATTGTCCGCTGATCTTGGCTGACGGATGTGTTAATTAAAGAGAAAGTTGCAGAGTGTTGCGCGAACTCCATTTGAGCTTTAAATGAGTTTTTTACCACTCGATTGAATCGGCCCACATTTAAGCAAAATAAAATGCGCAGGGGGTGCGTGTGTACACAGAGCCGTGATGGAGACTTAATGCAGCTTTTCGCCGGTGTCAATGGGAGGTCTCGCCGTGAATGGTAGAACTATTTCATGTGGATTTGGCTGCGATATTTTCTTTCTCTCCTGTCTTTCTCTTTTTTTCGCTCTTTTCCGCTCTCCTGGAGGATGTGCTGGAATGCACCACACAGGCCTACACAGTGTTTCCATGTGGCCCCTCGGCTGCAGCGGCGCAGGCTCTGCAGCTCGCTGGCTGGAGTCAGTTTGCAACCCACACGGGAATCCCCCCTCTTCTCCGGCTGCTGTCCCATCTGACTTCACATGTAGATTGAGCAGAAAAATCCAAATCTTTTTTTTTTTTTTTTCTAGCAGGAAAATATTGCTGCAAAGTTCCTCGTTGTTCAAAGGAGTAAACGGCACAGCCTTTACACCCGTGAAGCTGAGCCTCAGATCAAGTAAAATATGGAGCTATTTGATCATAAAAATTTCCTACATTCATTTATGAATAGGTTTTTTTTGCGTGACTGAACTCCTAAAACAAACAAGAAAGCCGCAAGCGAAATAAGCGCGGGCCCATCAGAGCAATTTAACCCCCTTTCAAGAATTTCACAGCACTTTAAAGCCTCAGCACTAAACATTACGCGGATGCTGTATGTTTTAAGAGTCGCTTAAATAGGTATGAAATGCTGTGTGGCATGATATAGTCGGAACTAACATACCCTGAAGCATGCATGTGTTTGGCTCGTAATTTGTTGATAAACAGCTTTTCCACCGCTGTTTAGTGGAGTCATTATGACAAAAGGAATGGCACAACTCAGATAAAAGCCGATCTATTTCATCTCAGCATATCAGAATGGTGTTTACTGCGGATTGGTGGGATAAATATATATTGGAGCCATGCCTTGCAAATCACTCTCGTGGTTTATTAACAAATGAACAAGTGTTTTAAATTCACCCCCATCGGTCTTTTTCCGAGTAGATCCAGGAGCTTTATAGCTCCTCGTGCAGGTGATTATATATTCAAGCCCATACAGCTGAATCTTTCATGTCCCATCGAGCAATTTGACGCCTTAATAGATGTTTTGTGCCGCAGTTCACGGGAACGAGAAAAAATTACCCTCATTTTATAATAAGTCCAAAAAAAAAGGCCTGACTGATTGAGCCGAGTGTTACAAACTGAGATAGAAGCTACAGAGGAGAAAATATGAGGAGAAATTCACGGCTGAGAAATAAAACCCAACACGTGATCCACAAAGGAGAGCTGAATTGATTTCTCTTTCTTTGCTTTTATGCCTGTGGGAGTCACTTTGCTTCTTTAAAAAAAAAAGTGCCCCAGAAATGTGCCCGAAAACCTAAACGACTTATCACGCTTAACACCTCTGAAGATAAAATAATAAACGGGTTCATATCTGACCAGTTTCAGAGGCCAGACAGACATTTAAATCACCAAATTGTAGGATATCACTGAACAAAATTCATTAAAAAATAACTTATATTTTTGCAATAGTCTACTTGTCGATTTTTTAAAAAAAAAATCAAGATTTAGTTTAGAAAAATCTGACTTTATGATAATGTTTAACT